>JASAUF010000448.1:0-74244 GCA_030180095.1 Magnolia changhungtana | reverse complement strand
AACAAATACACGGGTCACATGTAGGGCTATACACAAACCGAGTTAGCTTGGTTAGCTCACTCGACTCGACTCGAAAAAGCCCGATTCGGCTTGGTTCGCAATTGAGTTCGAGATGGGTCGAGATAATTTTTTGAGTTTGAAAAAAATTTTGAACTGAGTTTTAGCTTGCCCGAGCTCGACTCGACTCTCGGATTAAACCCGACTCGAATCGAACTCGGATCAAACCAGTTGAGTGACTCGGTTACTTTGATATTGATGTTGCTCACCAAGTGTTTGATGAAATGACTCAACGGAGTGTGGCTAGTGGCAAGGAAGGTATGTATATGAAATGACTACACTTTTTTTTTTTCTTGATTTTTTATGTTGTTTAGAAGGTATTTGATTAAATACCTGTAAAATCAGGGCTGCTCTTTTACATGTAGGGAGATTTTGAAGGTGCAGTCCATATGTTTATCAAAATGATGCACATGGGAACTCGGCTGGATCTTATCTCAAACTTGGCTTGAACTGGCCTGAGTTGCTGACCGAACCAAATTGAGCTGGCCAGTTAGGCTCGAGGACCCGGACCAGACCGAACCGAGTTCAAGCTGGGTCAAAGTGGACAAATCACATACGTCTGTTCCGCAGGACTGATGGAGCTCTCGCATTATGGTGACCCTACACCACATATATCCCAGGTGACCAGACTCTGTGAGGGCCTGCGATATATGTGTTTTAGTTTATATATCCCTGCCGTACCGAACCGAGTTCGAGCTGGGTCAGCAAGTGGAGGAATCACAGACGTCTGTTCCGCAGGACTGATGGAGCTCTCGCATTATGGTGACCCTAACACCACAGATATCCCAGGTGACCGGACTCTGTGAGGGCCTGCCATATATGTGTTTTAGTTTATATATCCCTGCCGTCCATCTGTTTTTCAAGCTCATTTTAGGGCATGAGCCCAAAATTGAAGTATATACAAAGCTCAAGTAGACTACACCACATGAAACAGTGTGGATTAAACGCCTACAGTTGAAAAATTGGGCTCCACCAATTGAGAGGTTATGACTGAATGGCCCACCTGCGTAGGCCCAACAGACCAATGGTCGTGAGCATTGAGCTATGGCCTACTGGTCCAAAATGAAAACATGATGGTATGTTATGCATTCGTAGGTGATAACCACGTAGATGTGGCCCACTATCATGTGATCCAGATGGTTCATCTACTTCTCTCATAATCTGTAGGGCTGTCAATGGGCCAGGCTAGGTTTGTTGGGGCCCTCAAAAATTTTATTTTGCTCTCGCCAACATTGCTATGGCCACAGGATTCCCCCCGCAGAAAATCCTGTCCATCCAATCACCTGAGAAGATAATAGTATAGATCCCACCAAATAAGTGGTCTGGATTGCAAGAAGATGTATCCAACTGTACAGTTGATCTCCCAAATGGTACTCTAGTCTGGGCTTTGGTGGGACTCAAACAGGTTGTGCAAGATCCTGACCATTCATCAAGCAGGCCTCATCATGTGCCCTGGTCCAAAAGATCAGTCTGGTCCAGGGCCCACACAAGTGTGGCCCACTCAATGAAAGTACCGGCTTTGTTTTTGTCTAGAGTGAGAAATGCAGAAACAAATGAGACATTTGCAAGATCCTAGCCGCTTACCTGGATGTCCCCACTGCACCCGATGAACTAATACCCTCGATCACACGTGCAACACACCTGTGCATGTGTGTACCTTTAGCAGGTGCATGTCGTCTGCCATATCACACGCAGAGTAGGTCCTGCCTTAATGAACAGCCTGGCATTTAAAAAAAGAAAAAGAAAATCTCCATAAGTTCGAAATCCTGGCCGTTCATCAGGTCCCATTGTGTGTCGGACCTGGTCCAAAAGATCGGTCTGATCCCATTAGTGGTTGATGGCTTAAATGTACTGGCGATTTGGTCTGGTACGGGGTAGACGTGGGCTCGTTTAGGCCCTCATTTTTAACGGTCGGGCCTAGCCCATTCAATATACCGATTTTGCCTGGCTCAGGCTCAGCCCACAACCAGCCCTACAGTCGTCCATTGGGAAATTGGTGGCCCAACCCATTTAATAATCGAGTCATATTTTTAGGCCCACGCCAGACCAGACCATTTAAAATTTGGACGTAGACGGTCTGCATGGGACCAAGTGAAAAGGAAATTAAGAAAAAGAAAAAAAACAAAAAAACTACCCATTTATTTAATAAGTCCATTTTAGGCATTATAAGCGGTTTTTTTTCTTTTCTTTTCTTTTCTTTTCTTTTCTTTTCTTTCATAAATAGCAATTTAATATATTCTATTCTAATCCAATTTATTACAAGCCGTTGGATCTCATCTAAGGGTTTCTAATCCTTCACTTAGGCTAAATGATATTAATTAATTAGCCCAACATATAAACTTCCTTATACTTATATTAATGGATTGCATTAGCCTAACTAGGTGTAGTCATACGATGGACATGACTTGCACTAAGGGGTCGTTTGGCATTATCATAATGATAGTAAAGGGTGGGAATTGATGGTAAAGGCGTGAAGTATGTTTGATGAGTAATGCAGTACTCATAAATTGGTTCCATTTACAACTCTTTCACCCATTTTGGATTTCTTACAGAGAACTATGTTTTCAAATTTTATTACCACCATTTACCATAGATATGAGAAGATTACTAAAATGAATAGTATGCTTGCTTTAAGAATTGGTAATCACTATCATGTTTACATAAAATCCACCTCGATTACTAAGCGTTTACCCTTAATTTAATCATAAAGCCCAAAAATCAGCTCAATGTGTGATTGGTGGGCATACTAAGGAAAAAGATGGGAAAGGGACACTCGCCCTTAAAATATTTTTTTTTTAAAAGGGGCAATGTGATGATTTTATGAAATCCACTCCAACCATTATATACGAAACTAAAATGTAGGTTTGTGAACCAAAAAACAAGGCCATCCTCAACTTATATGGGCCACACAAAAGGGAAATAGTTTTGAGGGTAAGGGTTACTATTTCCCTTCATATGGCCTACTTATATTAAAAAGCAAGATGATATTTAGGTCATAAAACTCAAATTAAGCGACACATTTGGTAATCGAGGTGGATTTTACATAAGAATCATAGCGGCAATGTCCCACAACATTTTTAAGGCCTATATGGGTTCATAACATTTTTACATGAAAATGGCTCGTATGATTTTAAGAATTGATATGTGCCACTTCAATGTTTACATGAAATCAACTCCAATCACTAAGCATGCCACTCCATTTAATAGGGCCTAAAAATTGGATTAGTTTAAAAAGGAAAACAACAAGGAAAGGTATCCCTTGTATATTGTTTCCAAACATATGATCCTCCTAAATCACGAACTGAGCTAAGTTTTAGACCGTTACGATTAATAGTGATACACTTGGTGATCAAGGTGTATTTCACATAAATCTTACGGTGAAACACTATTAAGAATTTAGTGAAATACATGTCATGCATGGAGAACTGTGTCAACCATGAATTTTGGATTCACATGGAATCCATGTGCATAGTATCAACACCACGTAGGATTCTAATTCACATGAATTTCATGATAATTGTGATTTGAATTCCAATTCACATGGAACCCATGTTGCTAGATGATCCCTAATTGAGCATTGTAGCTAGGGAGCTAGATGCAAAACATCCATTCAATCTATCAAGTGGGATGCCAATTTTCATGATGGATCTTAAAAATAATTCCAATCCAATACTTAGGTGGCCCACACCATAAGGTATTATGGAAAATCATGCCCAAAACCTATAAATTTACATGAGTGGTGTAAACTCAAAGGATTTGGATTATAGTGGAGATCTCTATCACTTTGTGTCATGTTTTTCCCGTAAGAATTTTTCACATAAAATCACTGTGTTCTGTGTTGGCTTCCTTAATTCTTTTAGTTATTCTAGTTATTGTGATTATTCTATCTTTATTGAACGTGCTTCCATAAAGTGCACAAATTGATAGTGGTATTAGATCTAAATTTCTAATACTTAGGGTTGATTTGGGTCTACTGGGTTTTAGTATTACAATAAAGTTGTATCAAAGCTGAGATCGATTTATCACAATAAAGTGGTATCAGAGAGTCAGATTTACGGATGTTCGGGAATTATAAGCAAAGATGTCAGGGTCGAAGTTCAATATACAGAAATTCTATGGAAAGAACAATTTTAGTTTGTGACAGTGGAATGTTAAGGATATTCTAGTATCACAAGGGTTGAGCAAGACATTGTTAGAGACTAAACCAGAGAAGATGTCAGATGATGATTGGAGCAAACTCACGGAGAATGCTATGAGCACCATCCATTTATGTCTATCAAATGAAGTCATGTACAACGTTTTGGATGAAGAGTCACCCATGGGGATGTGGAAGAAACTAGAAAACCTATACACGGTAATCGAAGTCCCTCACTAACAAGTTGTTTGTGAATAAACAACTTTTCGAGCTAAGGATGAAGGAGGGATCTGATCTCCTAAAGCACATAAACTCATTTACAAAGATATGTAGCGAGGTGTTAAGGTTTGGAGTAATGATCAAGGATAGAGAGAAAGTGGTGTAAAGATATGTAGCGAGTAATATTGGCAAGACAATAAAAGCAAGTACATGGAATATCAAAGGCAACACGAAGATTCAATAGATGCAAAGATGGCAGGAATGAATCGAAAATTCTTTTAAGCTCTTCCCAAAATCTAAGGGCAGGATACCATTGCGCACTACCTTAAAGGGATCAGGACCCTTGGTGAACAATTAGAAAAATAATTATGACGTTTAGCTGAGTCAACATTCTGATTCTTATATCTACGAGTACAATAAAGTACAAATCACACATACACAAACAACACACGACACAAAATTTTCAAAAGTTTTTTTTTTTCCATTTCGTCAAATATTTTATTTACATTTATGTCTTTTATTTGCTTACAAAAACAAAATACAATGCTTTTCACCATTTTTGTATCATATAAAAGGTGCGTACAAATGACCCAATAAATAAATAAAATCCAAGCAATAAACTCTCATTCCTTGTCGGAATCCCTAAAAGGTAAGTATCTCTCCCCTTGATCCAATACTTCAATACTCTTACTAAAAGTGCTCTATCTCCTCATAAGTACTGAAGTTCATCAACCACAAAGCAATCTCACTTGCTGGCATAAGCCAATGCGTGAAAATGGGTAGTTAGCATGCCATGGCCTATAAAAACATTGTGTCAATAAAGAAAACACTAGAAGCAAAAAACGGTGACGTAAGTTTGCAAATTCAAATAAAAATCAGCATCAATTACGACCGTTGATTCATGATTCGATGAACTGGGTTATTTTTTAAAACTTTTCAAAATTCATAAAAACCAGCATCGATCATAATTAACCGTCAATCCAATGAACTGGATTCTTTTAATAAAAACCAACATCGATCGCAACCATCGATTCACAATCTAATAGAGTAAATCTTTTTCAAAAGCTAAAATACCAGCCTTAATTGTGACCGTCGATTCACGATCTGATGGACTGGATTCTTTCTAAAAACTAGCATCGATCGCGACCGTTGATTCGTGATCCGATGAACTTGATTCTTTTAATCAAAACAAGTATTGATCATGACCATCGATTCGCGATCTAATGGACTGGATCCTTACAAAAAAAAAAAAAAAAAAACACACCAACATCGATTGCGACCATCGATTCATGATCTGATGGACTGGATTCTTCCAGTAAAAACTGGCATCAATCGCGATCGACAACTCGCAATCCGATGGACTGGATTATATTTTGAAAATACAAAAACATCTTCCTAGAAAGAACACACCGTGAGAAGACAGATCTGATCGATTATAGATTGGAATCTTGACCACAAAACTAGTGGGACAATGGATCTGATCAATCATACATTGGAATCCTGACCATAAAACCAATGGGACGACAAATTCAACCAATCATGAATCAAAATCTTGACCACAATAGCATGGGACAACAGATCTGATCGATCATAGATCGGAATATTGACAACAAAACCCATGTGACGACAAATCCAATCGATCATATATCGAAATCTTGACCACAATAGCACGAGACGATGGACTCGATTAGTCACAAATCGAAATCCTGACCACCATCCACGGATAGATCTACATCATGAAAGTCGGAGTTGATTACAACCAACCTTCCGGATCAACACAAAAACAATTAAGTCTGATTACCCTGTGAGACGATGAAACCGATCAGCCATATATAAATCAAACTATTGATCACGATCACTAATCAAACTTGCATTAAATGAATCATCCCGAGCATATCTTAGTCCCAATTGCAATAACCAAAATCCAAGCAATAAAATACAAAATCTTCAAAATACATAATCCATAGCTAAGTCATTCATCACAACCAGCATGCGCACTAGCCCCATGCATATTTTCAATTAATAAAAAATAATAATAACATACTTGAAGTCTCAAGTCATCCCCCATGGAGCTGACCAGTAGCTGAACAAAGTTCAAAATCATCTTGCAATAAAGACCCCACGAATCTAGTACCACTCCCTAAGGTGGCGTGACTTTCAAAACTACAAAACATTTTCATAATAAAGTGTCAGACTTCCGATGTACTAAGACATCTTCCTATCTTCCACATCTTAGGATGGAAGTTAGCGCAAAATCAAATAAAATCCGATATTCTATGATTTTCTCATCCATAAATTTGGAGAGCTCGTCGTAAGACTTGAGTAAAAAATTAAGACAAATTCAAGGATCAAGTGGACCACACTGAAAAAAGCAGTGGGGGATTGAACGTCTACCATTGAAACCCTTTTGGGTCGGATGCATTTCGATGTGATCCGTTGTGATGGGTGATTTCCATCCAACCTGTCTATCAAGTATCAATTATATTTCCAACACTCAAGTGGACCACATAATGGAGATTGAACGCTCACCATTAAAAACTTCTTGAGCTATATAAGTTTTGGTCAAGGTTTTGTTTTTGTTTTCCTTTCATCTAAGTCTATGCAACCTTATAAACACATTAGATGGCAAATAAATATCATGGTGGGCCCCAGGAAGGTTTCAACAGTGCGTGGGCTTTTCACCCCTGCTTCATGGGGTGTGGTCCACTTAAGCCTGAGATCCACTTACTTTTTAGGCTAATGACTTAAAGCGATCTAGCAAACAGGATGGACAGCCTGGATTAAACACATATATCATGGTGGGCCCCATAGAACCCCTGTCAGGCCGAGTTACACTACGCAATCCGCACGATTGTGACATTCATGTATGGATGCGAATTGAGTTGGTCCAGGGACTGTTGTTGTGATGGTTACCTTTTATTTTGATTTTTAAAGTAGGGGAGCCTTTCATTGGAACTTCCTGCCACAAGAACAAGGTGGGCCCCATCGTGATGTTTGTGGGAATCTATCCCGCCAATCATTTATCCAGATTATGTTAGTACACGGGCATTAAAATGATACAAATCCAAAACTCAAGAGGGCCACACAACAAGAAAAAGCTGATAAGTACATGCTTATCATTGAAACCTTCATGAATCCACTGTGATATTTGTATGCCATCTATACTGTTCATGGAGTCATTCCTATCGGTATGACAAAACTATAAAGTAGCTCATCACAACTGTTTCAACAATAGGGGTTCGATCATCTATCGTGTGGCCCACTTGAGTTTTGGATTTGCATAATTTTTTGGATAGTGTTCTAAAATGATTTATAAAAACGGATGAATGTGGCGATTTATCTCGAACATCACGGTGGCCCCACCCTACTTCCCTCGGCAGGAAGTTTTGCCTAGTTATGAAGCACGTTGATCAAGAACGTGCATTCAATGCCTAGTTCCCTAAAAACCGTTAGAGTAGCCTGATTTAGTAAAAACAGACCCGCCCCTAAACTTATGTGACTCACGAATGTTTCAACAATAGGGTTCGATCATCTATCGTGTGGCCCACTTGAGTTTTGGATTTGCATAATTTTTTGGATGCTGTTCTAAAATGATTTGTAAAAACGGATGAATGTGTTCTATGAGAAGTGTAGTTACTGTTTTTAGCCTTAAATAAATAAAAATTTTTCCAAAAACCTGAAATTATTTTAAATATCATTCAAATGGAATGTTTGTAAATGTTAAAGTTATAGAAACAAAATTAAAAATTTGAGAAATTAAAAAAGATATACCTTAGGATTCAATTCTAGACCAATCCTCCAACTCATTAGAATCGATCCACTTCTACCATACCATCCTTCAAATGTATAAGTTTTACACATGACATCCATTAATAGAGATTTAGAAAATACTCTTCCATATTAACTAATGATTATACATCTATTGGATGGAGTGGATCTCAAATCAACATGGTGGGCCATAAAAAATCAAGGGTGTATCTTATTTTCAAACTAGTTTGTATTTTATTTTGAAGATCGTCATTACTTAATATATAGGGAAGTGGGAACACCAATTATATAAGAAAGTGGAAGGATATGGGTGCAGGCATCCTATGGTGCGGTGCAGGCGGTCTCATGTAAGGTAGACCGGACCGCCCATTTACTAACAGGGTTCTGGATCGGGTTGGGTCTAAATGAAAGGAACCGACCTGGCTGGACAAATGGGTTGACGGACCACCATTTAGCAAATTCGGGTTTGAGTCGGGTCTTAATGGGTGGTCCACCCCATCGGGTCCGTGACCCATGTGTTATATCCATGGAAGTGAAACCATACCATCCATCAGGATAGTCATGTCCATGGCTGAAAATACTCTAGCCGATAATGCCATCCTCACATGTGGCCTTTAATCACCATGAAATGGATTTAACAAGAGAACTATGTTCGATCAACATATAATCATTTATAGGAGGATCCATCCTATGGACCGCCGGTATCAGAAGCCGATTGGCTGGTGTAGCACACACCACCGACCTGGCTGGTGGGTTGACGTCACCAACTTCTGTGGGTGCCACGATGAGTATGTGTTATATCCAAACCGTCCATCCATTTGGCGAGCTACTCTTAAGGCTAGAGTGGAAAAATAAGAAAGATACAAAGATCAAGTGGACCACACAGTAAAAAATAATGGGAGATTGAACGTCTATCGTTACAACACTTTTGTGGGTCACAGAAGATTTGGATCAATATGATATATGTTTTC
The DNA here is from genome assembly GCA_030180095.1 of Magnolia changhungtana. NCBI lineage: Eukaryota > Viridiplantae > Streptophyta > Magnoliopsida > Magnoliales > Magnoliaceae > Magnolia > Magnolia changhungtana. The sequence continues at coordinate 65,094 of JASAUF010000448.1, read as the reverse complement.
CCTCTTCATCCAAGTCTGTGTGACCTTACGAACAGATTTGATGGAAATGAATGTTATGTCTTTGCTCTAAGAATGTTTTAACGGTGAGAATTAGTCTCTACTTCTATTTTTGGTGTGGTTCATTTGAGCTTTTGATGTTAATCAATTTTGGATTCATACTTTAAAATAATCCATCCAAATGGATGAACGGTGTGGATATAATAAATATATATTGCGGAGCGCATGTAACTTTGATCTCCTTTGAACCGTTCTTACACCTCAGGAGAGGAGCGTCAGCGCTCTTCTTCGCACGACAGGTTCCCACAGCAGCCAGGTCGGTGGTGTGTGGTACACCAGCCAATCTGATTCCGCCAGTACCCAGCTCTCCAGTTGTCATGTTTGAATTACTGTAGCCTCCCTCATCATGGCTGCTTTTTTTAATTTTATTTCTAACTTCTCTATATGAGAAAATTATGTAGCGGGACAAATGCATTTTTCTTTTTCTTTCTTCTGAATATACACGCACACACAAAAAAAAACACATCAAAGCTCCATATATTATATATATCTAAATAAATGTTATATATCAATTCTCGGGTAAACACCTCAGCAGGTGTTATCTATATTATGGGGTCCACCTTGATGATGTGTACTTTATATGTCTCATTCATCTTCTTCTTTTTTTCAAGATAATTTTAGTAGGTGGTATAAAAAATAATAATAAATAAATAAATAGAAGCATATGATATCTCAAGTGGACCACACCAAAGGAAACAATGGTTATTGAATGCACATGATTAAAAACTACCCAGGTTCCACTGTAAGCAGCTTCTTAATTTTTATTTTCCATCCAATCTGTTGATAAGGTCAAACAGACCTGGATGAAGGGAAAATACAAAGATCAGATTGATACAAAAATTTTGTGGCCTATAAAAGTTTTTAATGGTCATTCACCACCTTTTGCAGTGGTGCATGTGGTCCACTAGAGATTTAAATTTTTGGTACATTTTAAATAAGTTGAAAAAAAATTAAATGAACGGCATGGATATACAATGCGTTTATCAAAGTGCGCCCCACACAATAAGGTTAACACCCACTAATGTGTCAGCCGGGTAACAGCTAATCCTCTCTGTGGACAAAATTACAGGTGGGAGGCAAACACTACGTCCGAAAATTAAAAATAAAGAATGGTGAGTGGAATCTAAGGTGATTGTTTCCCTCCTCCTCTTAAGTTGTGGTGTATGAAAAGAAAGTGGCGGGAGACAAACACACTAGCCAAGATAAAAATAAAAAATGGCCTAATGTCAGGGATGGAAAATGAATGGAATCCAAGGTGATGGTTTCCTCCACCTCTTAAGTTGTGGTGCCTCATCCACCATGCACACATGACTTATATGTATTACCATCCAAGCTGCCAGTCGCCTTTAATCAATCCCTGACCACTCCGTTGATCTAGTTCTATGCTTCATTGTGGATATAGTGGCCTGGAAGTTTCTTACCATTGAACATTTAAACATTAAATTCAATTAGTCTAAATCCTCCAATTTATAGCAATTGATTGGATGTATAAGATCTTTCATCATTGGGATTTTCTAAATGTGATCAATGCATAATGTTCTCTAATGATTTAGATGACCTAAATTAGTAGATTGGCAAACAACACATATATATTGCAAGCAATCTGAGGGCTACTAGATGATCCATGAAGCCATGATGTAGCCCAAGGAAAAATTACCTATTGCCCTAACTTGGTAAAATAAAAAGCTCTATGTGCTTCTGTGAGAAAAGAATAATCACAACAATTTTGCCCTTTCTGTCAAGGGGCCCATATCTAACATGTGAAAATGACAACATTTCGCGATGGAATAAAGACTCATGCAATAGAAGAATGATATGGATGTCATAAAATTATCATGGTAGATCCGATAAAACTTTTATTATCCACTGTCATGCGTTAAGTACCATAACCCACTAATACTAGAGAGAAATAGACCTAGTTGAGAAAATGTCTTATAAAGAAAATGTCTTATATTTTACTAAATCTCCAAACCTAAACTACTCCTTGCTTAATTACAAATGAGGGGTTCGCCTCCTTGTACCAACCAAAGAATACTCTAAAACCTCTACATGTATGATTAGAATTATGTCATATGACACTCATCCAACAACTAAAAAATCCACTAGCCTGACTGCGTGAGTGTGTGGGGTGTGTGTGCGTGTGTAAAATTTAAAAATAAAAAATAAAAAATAAAAAAATAAAAATAAAAATAAAACCCTACTAAAAACTATCTAAAACCTTACTAAATATATCAAACGTTTTTTTTTTACAAAAGATTTCGCTAGAACTTTTAGATTCACCACACCATTCCATATTTATTATAGAATTCTCTACTAATCTTTTACACTCTTCTTCCCCATTCTTGAAATTTTGGCTGCCAATGACTTAGGCCCATTAGAATGATGGGTCCATGAAATTGGGCTCCGTAATATTACATTGTCCATGAGCACTACATGCCAGGAGGAGTGAAGAGGAGGAGAATGGGCTAAAGATTTAAAATGACAAGTATACCCTCAGTTGAAAGGGCAAACATGTCTCATTTGCCTTTTAAAATTACTAGTTTATGCTGCCCCATGTGACTAATTGAGGGGTAAAATTGGCCAAATGTTGGTACAGTAAAAATAAGACATCACAACTTAACAGCAGCGGTGAACTAACAATAAAGAGATTCCAAGGCATCTTTTTTTTTTTTTTTTTTTTTCCACAGTCGAGCTGTTTGCACATCATCAACTGGCGTTTGGTTTGAGCATACCCACCTTCTCTTGCTTGCGTCTTTGCTTGCTGCTGTGACCCCTTCAACCACAGGTTTGGTTTATTTTGGATTTTTCGTTATTTTTCTTGTAACTGTTTTCATGTTTTGAGGTTTTGGGTTTGCTATGTTTGGTTACCTGAAATGAAGGTAGTTGGGAGAGTACTGTCAATCTACTCAGTCCATCTAAATGGCCATGTTGATGGATGTAAACCATCCCGAGAGATGGTTCCATCCTTAAAAATTGGTGTTTTTTCAAATAAACGGTCAAAATTTGAATATTTGACTGAACAAGAGAGACTGATGGTTGGGATTATCCTGGGAGAGCCCGATATATATACGGGGGAAGCCTACATCCAACCCCTACATTGTCACCAGTCAAAAGTGGGGTCCACATTGTCTATGTTTCACATCCAACCCCTCCATCAGATGCATCCTTTCTGGATAACCCAGGGTTTGAAATTCAACTCCATCCAAAACTCTGGTGGGCCATCAAACAAGGGACAAGGTTGACGTCCACCCTTGATTTTCACTTGGCCCATCTGAATTGCAGAATACCTTGATTCTTCTCAAGACATGAAGAGTCTGGACGGCCTGGATTCGATATACGCAATATGGTAGGCCTCCCATGAAAATCAACGGTGGGCTCCCCCTCTCATCTTGCTCTGTGTTGTAGCCTACCTGGGTTTTTATTAGGGCTGATTTTTGTGGCATGCGAGTGCCATGAGTCAGTGCGACTGATGGATGAGTTGGATGTGATGAGTATATCACGTGGGTCCTTGATGCAGGGAAGGGGTTGAGGAGAACAATCACCCTAGACAAAACCTAGATGCAGGGAAGGGCTTGAGGAGAACAATCACCCTAGACAAAACCTTGAATCCACGAGTTATTCTCAAATATGGGAAATTCAAAATTTTATCATTCAATAATCTTTAGGCTTCCTGATAACATCACTTATGAATAAAAAAGTAAAACTCTAATTAGGAATACTGATTTGACTAAAATAGAATTTACATGAAATAGTAAATTTTACCAAAAATATATAGAAAACCCTAAATTAATCATGTTTAATAATTACTAACATTATTAAAATCAATTCCTAAGAAAACTAGGTATGCTAAAACTTTAAAATGAAGAAGATACATCAGAATAAAAAACTTACTAAATATAGTAAGTTTTTCCTAAAATCACAATTTCAAACCAGATGAAAGCATTTTCTTGCGAAATGGATCGATTTGACCCCGCTACGGGGTGTGTTGACCCCAGGTGGCCCTCTACATAAAGATCGATAAGTCATGCATCCTTAATGATACTCGAATTAAAAGTTATGATCGATTTAATGCTCACACTTCAAATGACAATTTCTCTCTATTCGGAATGAAATTCTTTGAACAGGACACGGTTAGAGCTGAGTTACGTCATGCCCTACGTAGGTACTAGCCTAGATTTGACGGACTACGTCCGCTTCCATTCAGGTTTCTTTTATGTCCAGCTGTGCCAAGAATAAGTCAGAAGCTCACTCTACATCAGTCCTACATCTTCTTGGTCTGGTACCATTGGAGTGCACCCCTTTTTTAAATGGAATAATAGAGACTTTCATGTTACTCCTTTTTTAAATGGAATAAGAGATGGTTTTTTCTTGTCGTGATGAGATGTCCAACTCTTTTGCACCACGCATCAAAATTGATGGTTAAAATTATGAGCTCTCCTAAGCACAGATGTGTAGAAGGCGGTTCATGAACGTGCCATGGGTTTGTCATCATGGCACGATAGGCTCAGGATCGAATCCATCCACAAAAGAGGTACCACTATCTAGATGACCTGGCCTAAGAGAGGTTGGTACAATAGTCAGGTGGGCTTAGTTTACAAAATGAATATATGGTTAGATATTGTTCACTATTCATTCAAACATGAGGCCACACGTATTAACGGTGGCCCAAATTGAGTCAAATGTGTGTAGTTAAGATAGTGTGGCTGTGGCCAAGTCGTACTCAACTCAAGTTTGATTGAGGTCCTGTTAGGCTTGATGTAATTACATGTATTTTCATATAATTTCTCTCAAATCAGTATTAAAATGCATACATTAAAAAAAATAAAAAATTAAAATTAAAATTAAAAAAAAAAAAACACCACATGCATTTGAAAGTGAAGACTTGCGTTCTATCATATTTCACGATAATTCGAAGCCAAAGCTTGGTGGGCCTCCCCATTATATATATGCTATATACACCTTATAATTTATTTTTATTTTTTAAATGTGTTATATCCACTCGATCCATTCATTAGTATAGATCATTTTAGGGCATGGGCCCAAAAATGAGGCAGATTCAAGGATCAATTGGACCACACTACATAAAGTATTAGAGATTGAACACTAACCATTTAAATATTCTTCCCATAGTGTGGTCCACTTGGGCTTTGGATCTATTTCGTTTTGGGAGGCATACCCTAGAATGATACAGCCAAATGAATGGAAGACATGGATAAAACATATACATCATGGTGGGACCCATAGCGTCCATCTCGCTTTGTGCACCTAAAAGTTGTCGTTGTCAATGTCATACAACATCCCTTCGACCACATATTCGTATAGTATGTAATTAATGCTTAAAAAGTATAAAATAAATTGTAATTCCTTGGAAATACATTCAACCAAACAAACCCTGTACACTTTGGACCTTAGGCGTTGAGATAAACTGATTAAGACGGGATCCATGACATCAGCTGCCTTCCAAGCCACCTATTGTTGTGAGTGATCGATTGATTTAGAACGGGCAAGGTTTGTTCTTTTAGATGCGAACATTTTACCTTGCACTTAGGACTTTTCTTTCAATGGGCATGAAATCCGAGAAATCCTTTTTTTCATTTTCAGCACCTAAAAGTTGTTGTTGTCCATATGTGATCTTTTGTTTAGTGAATGTGCAAATTTTATATATTAATCAATGTTGACCGATCTATTAATTGACTACAAAAATTATAATATATATATATATATATATATATATATATATATATATATATATATATATATATATATATATATATAACACATGGTTAAACCCCTATAAAATGAAAATCTATTATGTATAATTGTTTTTTTTTTCTTTTTTTTTTTTACATGTGTGAACATGTGTCTTTTAATATCTCCTGAATTTTGATTAAGAACTTCCACCTTTTCCCAACATTTCCCTAATGTTTTTCTCAAATAATGATGTTTTTTCAAATATCAATGATAACATTGGCAATACCAATACATATTTTTGTATCCCTAGCAGTCGTCGATACATGTAAAGATAATAATACCACTAGTTGTAAACGAGATAATTATGAATAGATGTTTAACACGAAAAATTAAAAAGAATCAACCACCATTTCATCATGATTATTCGACATTTGCTCCACATGGTAGCGCCTCACTCTCATCAATAAGACACAAGTCATGTGACAATTCTTGTGTGACTATATTAGATTTCACCATTGCTAATCAATAGTCTCCATATCATGCAGTCAAGGACCCACGTGCCAGTGCGGTGCTACAGGAAGTTGAGGTAAACCTTAAAACTAATTCACTTGAGCATGTTCAAATTTTAGGTATCATTGTATATTGACATGTTTCAGTTATATACTTATATGACAAGTTGATTATTCTTATACTATTATGTAATTTTTGAAAGTCGGCCCAAAAGAGCAGGTTTGCAGAATTCGATGGTCTACATGTTATGGGAAATTTGCAAAAGTCAAAAATCGACGCATGTCCAGTGGTCTATCTAATCACTATGGGAGTAGAGTGGTCTGATCACCTCTTTGATTCTAAGGTTAAGATGGACCTAGATTACGATTTAATGCCTGGATCATACAAGGGATGGGCCAAAAGGACATAGAGTGTATAATCTCTATTTTCTCTCTAAAATTCTCGAAACTTCATAATACATTTCACCAAAGAATTTGTTCCATTTTACACGAAAGAGTTGAGGAGTTTGAATGAGGTTGGAGGTTATTCAGTTTCATCCAATTTCACCCTTATTCAATCTAAGTTCGAAGTTGAAATTAAAATTCAACTTTAAACCACTGAGGGAAAACATGGATGGGGAAAGGAGGAAAACTCTCCTAGGATCCACCCACTAGTGGTTGCTCACAAGTAGCCTTCATGGGCCCATGTCCAATAATTTTTAGTGTTAGATGTTACTTCATAGTAGTTCATTAGTTGAAATTTTTTTGAGTGGTTGATACCATCCAAACAATGACGGAAATTACCCAAAACTTATTATCCTTGTAGGATAGTCTCCAAAAAAAAAAAAAAAAAAAAGAATAGAAAAAATCCTAACTTTCTCTAGTTACAAAATGTCTAACATATAATACTTCACAAAATAGTTCTAAAATTCTATGACTCACTACTCCTAATTTAGTCTAGTAATTGGAAAGCTCTCTTTTTAAGAAGACATGTTAAACCCATTCAACATAACTTGTGGTTACATGAGCCAAATCACTTAGTCAAAAAAAAAAAAAAAAAAAAAATTCTAAATAAAATGTTGTGCATGATGCCTTAGATTTTGCCAGTCTGAGAGTTGATGTAGGGCACTGTCAGTCGGATAGACAATCTGTTGGTCCAACTCATAGAGTGTAATGCCCTGAATTTAAGGGGTCGAGCACGTAATCGATCCCCGATATTCCAGGTGCTACTTATGCTTTGTGAAAGTGTGATCCTTTATTATTTTTAGCATTATTTCCAAGCAATCATAGAGCTAAGATAAGCAATGCAATATACTTTGGAATAAAGACAAACAAAATAAATAAATTGACTATGCATGAAAAGTGTGCTTATCCAGAGCATAAGTCCATAGTTGTGACCCAATATATGAAATTGTTCCTATGGTGTAATGGGATTACTATGGCTGCGTATGCAGAAGCTTAGTGGAGCTAAGGAATGAAGGCTATGTCCTAGAGAGGGGTGATTAGGACCTATTTAAAAAGTATACTCTTTTAAAATTTAATTGCCTAACTTAAAATAATTTTCAATTAAACTAAGCAATGCAATTTAACTCTAAGGCTTCTAAGTCAATAGAGGGTCCAATCACATAGACTACAAATAATTTACAATTAAGCAACTAGTCTATATCAAGATAGTGTATATGTGTGTGTGGGATGTGTTAAATATTAACACTAAGCATTCATCTAATCATGCATACATGTAACACCCTGGATTTTTTTTATCATTTGGGAATTAGACGTCCTTGAGCAGTACATTTGATTTCTGGACTAAAGTTTTTATCCGTGTGTGTATTCGCATGTGTTTTTGGGTACAAAAGGATTGACCCTTGGATCCACAAAAACCGTCTGACTGAGTGAAATTTGAGAATTTTGAAGAATATGGACAAAAATGTTCGGTTCCACCGAGTGAAACTCGGTTGCACTGAGCAAACTGGGGCATTTAAGACAGCCCTGCTCGGTTGCACTGAGTAAACCCCGAGTAACCGAGCAAATCTGGACAGCAGGACTCGGTTGCACCGAGTAACTTTGTTCAGCAATTTTTTGCATGTTCAGATTTTGACAGTTTCAGTATACTGACTTCAAAAAGTCACATTTATTTTTTTTGCAGCTCTGATTGAGGTGATTCAAAAACTAGATTGAATCTTGAGGAGTCTATTTTCATGGATAAATTAATAATAATAATAATAATAAAAGGAGGTTAATTTTAGGAATTTTTAGAAACTATACCAAAACCATTAGTTTCAGGCGGCTGGTACTCCCAAAATTTTTAGAATTTTTTTTTAACTCAAAATGTAATGAATTTTGGTATAGATAAAGTAGACTTGATGATGAACTACTAAAAAATAATAAAAATAATCTAATAATTAAAAGTATAAAATTATTATATGAAATAAACCTATTAAAACTGAAAATTTCTGCAATTACATGTTGCCGATGAACCGCACATATCTTTTTCATCTTAGAGTTTTTGTATTTAATGTCTTCTTAGGAATTGTTTCTAATCATATTAGGAATCATCCTATCTAATTAAATTAATATTTTCTATTTTTTGGTATATTTTACTAATTCTGATAGCTTCAAGGATAGTTGAATTATAATCCTTGATTAGGGTGATTAGAGCTGAATTACCATTTCTACTAATTAGAAATAAGCCAAACTATGAATTTAACTAATCCAAATCCCAATCATTATGCATAAGAAATCTCGCTGCCTAATCCATCCAGAAAATGTCCTGATTATCCGAATAAGCTCTAAACCGCTCATTAGTAGGCGACTAAACTCAAAACTATAGAATAATGATCGTCTTACTGGGCTTGACGTCCATTGCAGATGTTGAGCCAGGATAATATCTAGAATCATTCAACTTGGACCAAAGGCCAAATGCATGGGATGTGCAAAATATCCTAAGCAGAAGTCTGAAATTTAAGTGAATTGGATCTTTTCTCTTTTGCGAAGTTGCAACTTTTTGACCGTTAGGTTTCCACCAAACTTAATGTATGAGTTAAGAATATTTCCCCACACATATCTATATAACTGCAGCCCCGATTGATCATCGATGATCATCTATCGCAAGTGGGGCCCCCATGGCTAATCGAAGCATCTGATTGTTGTCCAGTTATGATGAAACATAAATCCCATTGTGGGGTACCTGCCCCATGGTGTAGATAAGCTAGTGGGCCCCCAGAAGGACCCTGTAAATCAAAAACAACCCCCTTCAGGATTAGTATATGAATATAGAGCCATTGGGGTCATTTTCATCAATTTTGGTTCTATAAAAGAACCTCATTTGCAGACCCCTTTCTCCCATATGAATTTTTTCAAAGGTAAGGAGAGAAAGAGGAGGAGAAGAAGAGAGGAATGAGAGACATGGTGGGGCCTAGTGCCGAATCGCACTGTCCAATCTCGTGCTCATCGAATCTTAGAAGATCTTGTCTCTATGCCCGGTCTCATGTCTTCCACAGATGAAATCCAAAGATTTTAGGTTGGATTCTCCACTCTCTTGCTAGGTAAGAGGTTTCCTACATGTCTTTCCATCAATTTCTTTCATTTCTTTCATTTCTTACATTTTGAGCCAATAGGATTAGAAACCCCCCTTTTGTTTTCTTCGATTCTTTCAAATCCTAATGTTAGGGTTATGTATGTTAGGATTTTAAGTCATAATTATTGATTAGAGCAGTCCATACTCTTGTGGGAGCTGTAATCGAGCTCGACACTGTTAGGATTTTTGTCGTGCTCCGATTTCGGGTCCCAATTCATCAAATCGAGTTGTTGGATCAATCAAATTGAGTTAATTAAGACAATTCATTATTTAATATGTAATTAGGACTAAATCCATGTCATTAATGATAGTTATATACTTTAATTTAAGTTTAAAACATTTTTTCCAAATTCCCGACGCTAGGGCCGCATCCGAGTTAAGGATTTTGACTTTAAGGTGAAGATCTCTCCCCAAGCTTCTACTTGGTATTTTAGAATAATTAAATTCATTTATTTGTTATTTGATTGATAACATGCTCGATGAAATGCATGGATGACATGATACTCTTAATATTATAAAAATTCTTGAATGTTAAATGCTTAGAAATACTAGGATGATTTAATTGTGTTGTTGCGGTGGATCGAGCTTCGCAAATTATCTAAATATGCGAATGGTCTGCTTTAGGGAGGCTATTCGAGGCTTATACGGTCGATCGGAGTTGAACACGGACGATCGATAGTAGTTGGAGCTACACGGGATGCTTTGCACCTAATAACGGTTTGCCATGGGTCCTCCATAATCGATCGCATCAATCTAATGAAAGCTCGATCATTCATGTGCTTAGTAAATGTATAACATTCAATAGAATCTAGGATACTACTGTTACTAATGATTTAGTCTACTCATAACCGTTACTGATATGATCCCAAGACTCATGAGTCATGCATGGTGGTATGGACACCGTGTCCGAGCTATTGGCCTACGTTGGGGTGACAAGCCTCCCTATGGTGACCAATGAGAACTAAGACTTAGGAGCCGGGTATAGTGGTATGAGACACTATGTTCGTGCTGTCGACCTACGTTGGGGTGAGGAGCCTCTGCGTAGTGACTAGCGAGCACTAATAAAGGTGATAGGTCCTTGTTCGAACAATCCCCGTCAAATTACCTGGCCGATGGTTCCGTGCCAGAGTACCATTCAAAAGACCGGGCGTGAATAGAATGGGTGATGAGCCCTTTCCTTTGTATTAATTTAGTTTAATGTGATAAACCCATACCTCTGTAACACCCCAGCCACTGTTTACCCGGGCAGTGGTCTGAGCATGGGTTAGGGCGAGCCGATTGATCCAGACCCCCTTTAAAAATAGCGCTCCAGTCGGTCGGGGCAGCGTGCTGTGGGCTGTTACAACCTCAGAACTGAGTGATCATACTCAATTTGGGTGACGATCCATATCGAGTTAATCCTCATACATTTAGATATCATACCGTACCTTTAGAATTATTGATTTGTGAGATAAACAGATGACACTTAATTTGGATCAAGGGACACTGGTAAGGAGTCGACACATGCCACAACTAATCATGTGATCCGGATAATGACTCGTGATATAATGGTGGTATCCTAGCTTTGCCAACCTACTATATGAACTGGGACTAATAATCACTTGGCTAATCATGCATTAGAATATGATGTTGCGATTTGGTGTTGGAGTCGCTTGTGAGGGAGTGTTGGTCATTTGCGAAATATGCGTGGAAGTTGCTTATGAGTGAGTGTTCGATTGTGAGAAGTATGCATCATTTCATCATCACGCTAATATACTTACCAAATAGATTAGAAAAATGTTTGTTTATTATGTAATCATTACTTGCACTTTGTTGTGTTGGTAACATGTGTAACTTGTTTAATAATTATGCATTAAAGATAACATGCTTGAGTTTATAATACGTATTAATATGTATTTGTTGTGAACTTGCTAATCACTAAAATGTCTCAAGTAATAATCTTGAGGATATTTATTCACTATGTTGGCATTTGACGCCTCTTATTTGACATATATAGATAACTCAACAATAGGATCATTCAATGGTTAGCTCAGGGCGGCCAATAGATCTCTATCTTCTTCCTGTTAGGTAGTTGTTCTTTTGTTCCTATTGCAATTATTTTAATTTGTATAATTCTCATTTGGGCGCATATCATCTTTTAATTGTATTTTTATTATCAGCTCCGTATTTATTTATTTTTGTTATCTTTACCTTATCTTTAGCTCACTTTACCCGGCAAAAAAACCCGACTTAATTTCGGGTCAGACGGGCCAATTTTCTAGGCCCGAAAGTTAATTCTTCGGATACCTCCCGATTCGGCCCGACTCGGTCCGAAATCCGGCTTCGCCTAGACCCGGCCCGGCCCGACATGATTTGTATTTAATTTGTATAAAATATTTTATTTTATGCTTTGTCAAATGTATGTAAATGTATGTAAATATCGACTAGTTAGATTTTTTGTGGAGTCTATGTTCGACTATCTAAACAGTTGATCGAGGCCTTGTAATGGGACGTGATTACTGTCAAAGCCCTTCCCATGAACTTGTTGTAAGGTTCGAAAGTTCAAAATCGGCCCGACATTCGTATTTCATTAGTTAGATGTTGGCCGTTGACCAAGCTCGATTGGGTTCGGGCCTTGTGCGGTGTTGAAACAGGAGACGGGTTTTCGACTGAACACCCCTACTTTACCTCGCTTTGGATCTGCTAATTTGAATTGTGCTACTCTGATTGATCATGTGAAAAATGAGTGTAAATATGAACAAGGTCACATGTATTTCATTAAGTTAACACCTGAAAACTCGAGACCGGAGTTTGTGAACAAAGTCACATATGCATTTCATTAAGTTAATACCTGGAAACTCAGGACCGGAGTCTATATACTTGGGTGCCAATTTTCGAGGTGTTATAATACATAATTAAGCAATAATTCAAATACATAAGTATAATTAAACATGTGAGCAAATGACAATCCCAAACACAATCGTATATAGTGGTTCGGCTACTTGCTTACTCACTCCTGACAGATACACTCAACCCATACGTGTACCAAATTTCACTATTGGAGGTTTTAAATTAGATTAACCTTTAACCTTTATAGCCCTATACAATAACTCTAGACTTTAGGCTCTACACGAGCGAAAGTCCTACACAAGAGCCCAGTCATTTAGGCCCTACATAAGAATCAAGGTCTTACACAAGAACCAAGGTCCTACACAAGAACTTAGTTTGAGTTTGGATCTCAAACACTTACCCTCAATCCTATACACATAAATGGTAAATCGTAAAAAAAGTGGATTATTTGCCCGTGAATTCATATGACACTTACTTTTTGATCAAGAATTAAGTCCTTGTGATGTATTTCGCTTATCCACACCGTTCATCCATTATTACATTTGAATTCATAGCATGAGTAAAAAATTGAGGCATATCCGATACTCAAGTGGACCACGTCATACAAAAAGAGAATCGAATACTTCAAAAACTTTGAGGGCCACGATTTCTTTTAGCGTGGAGCCATTTGAGTGTTAGATCTACTTCATTTTTTGTCTCATGCTCCAAAATATTGTAATAAAATAGACCGACGGAATGGATATATCATACGCATTACTTTAGCATCCGTTAAACCAATTTAACTGGCACAAACTCCTATGAGTTTTCAAATGCAGGAAATCATAATAATCACCGTTTCCCTTGCATTTCCCATTTCTCTGATAAACAAACAGGCCCATAAAGAACGTAAAAATGGACTCCTAAATATGACAACTTATCGGATTAAGTCCTTTTTGTAGCGCCTTCTTGAATTCTTGACTGTTGCTCTCCCGTGCTTCAATCGTGATGTAGAGCAGGTCGCGGACAGTTTCATGGCCAAGATGGATCAGAAAAGGCTCGGTCGACGACAGAAGTGATCCGGACCGTCGTACCTTAAATCGAGCATATATCGCAATCCGGAATGAGTTAGCTGACGTAAAATATATGATTTTGGGGTAGAACGAGCTACTTTAGCCAACCAATCCAGCTATGCAGGGTTGCGATGCTCTGAATTGCAAAAAACCCCTGGATCAACGGTTGTTTCCCTGCTTTAATTTCGTTTTTACTATAAAAAGTAAGTTTTAGTTTGATTATAACTCTTCATCCGTCGGGCTTTAGGAGTTGCGCCCAACATGAAAAGAGCTTATAATAATTAGGAGAACGGTTTGGTGAAGCCAAATAGGACACTTACTATTTTTGGCCAAAAACCTTGCGCACTAGTAGACATCACGACCGTCTATAAATAGTAAGTTTACTATTTATAGTAAGTCGCAAATTCTAGTAGTTTTAGTTGTAGTTTGATTCTGATTTCTTTCCTATTGCTTGGTATCCCTATTTAAAGGGTTGTGAACTCATTTTTATTGATCAACTAATCAATTTCGAATTTCTTAGAATTTATTTCTATTTTTCTGTTTTCTTTCCTCGTGGATTCGAGAAGTCTCTGTGAGGAGTCCAGAGAAGCTCTGTGGATTCGGAGTAGTTATCCTCATCACGTTTATCCCTGCGTCAATTGGTTCCCCGATGCTCCCCCGATCAAGATGTCATTGCATTGCCAAGGCTTTAACTCCAAAAGATCAAACACCTTACATTTGATGCTCCTCCAAGGTGACCAAGGTGATGGGAGGTTGGTTGAATCTCCTACAACTACGGGAAAGTTGTTTTTCCTTGAAGATTCACCTAGATAAGTCTTCTAGATAATTTGGACAATGGTATGCCAAGATGGCTTAAGTCCAATATCTAAAAAATGGAAGAGTTCAAGCACATCTTCAAGGTAGAGGTTGGAATCCTCATGAGAGTGTTGATCTCAAGGAAGATGGCTTAGAACTCAATGAAATAAAGGCTTAGGATGAGGGATATGAACATGTAATCTCCTAAGCTTCTATTGTATCAAAAATTCATGCAAAAGCCCAAGAATCAATTGTCATTTATAAAAGTTCGAGCTCCAACGGCAGAAAAAAATGGGCAGAAAACAGCTCATCATTCGATGTCATCGGTAAAATCATATATATGAGGTACCTTCGATACCATCGAGCTTACCCTTTGATGTCATCGAAGGTGTCGAGATCGAAAACCATAATTTCAATGTATTATTTCTTACTGACAATTCTGACTCTCAATCGATGCGATTAAGGGGTCCTTTGATTCCATCGAACTTAACCTTCGATGCCATCGAAGGTGGCCTCGATGACATCGAGAAAATTAGAACAAGTGTCATTTTATTGCTAGACAGTTCTGACTCTCAATCGATGTCATCGAACAGGCCTTCGATGCTATCGAATAGCCATCAAAAACTGTTGTTTTAGGCTATCTTTTACACAACAGCCTCTCACATCTACCAGCCTTATTTATCATGTTTCTCTTAGTTTTCTAAGGCTAAGGGATGATCAATTAGGTATTCCTATTAAGCCTAGATCATCTAGAGGTCTAAGGTTGTTTTGTATCAAGGGTTAGGGTCAAGGCACCTCATTTATCTATTCTTTGCTCCTTGATGATTCATCTTCGCTTGTGTGTTTGGTCTTCACTTTTGAAGGGCTTAACCAACTACTCGACACAAGAATTCATGTGATTGACAAATAGAGTGCAAAAATCATTGCACTAACAATATACAGTTCTTAAAAAAAAAAGTGTCATGGTGAAGATCTCTCAATGCCCCAAAGATGTCTGTCACGACTCGCCAAGTGACATGCCTGCTACATCGGCCCGTCTGACAGCTAGAAGAATAAGAACTCTTGATCTAGGTATGCATCCTCCAACGCATCTGCTTCAATGACCCCTGTATCTATAATAGTTTCTGGTTGTTGTTTTAAAACACCGTCCCAGAGTGAGAGTGAGTGATTAACTCAGTGGTTTCATTAGTTCTGAGTTACGCATGTTATCAACCCAATCAGTGCGGGCAACGATAAAATAAGAAATGAATCATTTCTTAAATACTCTTGTTAAATTTTCATATGAAGTTATGACATGATGCATGCTCTTTTTAAACAACACTCCCTCATAAGCGACTTCAACACCTATTTTACATATGCCAACACTTCCTCATAAGTGGCACCACCACCTAATCACAACATTTTATCTAATGCAATGCAATGAATGCGTATGTTAGATAAGTAGTTATTTAAGTCCATTCATCCGGCATAATTGGGGAAAGTATAGAGTACCCTTATTTTATCATGGTCTCAACTGGATCACGAGGCTCGGGGCAGCTATAGCAGCTCCTTACTGTGTCCCTTGATTCGTAATTGGGTTCATCACCCAAAGACAACTCCCCAATCAATGTGGGGCTAACGCTAGCCCGACTGATTTCAAAGGACCCGAACGACACACAGGGTTAGGCATCCCATCGATGAGTGGAGGATGCCCACAACAAATGTAAGAGTCGCCACCCAAACATGATTGTGGAGTGGTCATGGTATGATTCCATTCTAATGTACTATGCTCATAGCCTTCTTGATTATTCATTGGTCACTACGGGGAAGCTCATTGTCATGCGCTAAACTCGGGAACCGGACTCACAAAATTTTTAGTCGTCGAATCTGGTGCCGACAGCTTCCGTAGTACTCTATTCTCGACTCCCAGCTCCTATATAACAGGTTCCGATCCTATAATCCTACAAGGAGAATTTTTAGGGTGATTTTGAATTTTTTATAAAGGAGCATAACCACAAGTGTACCCAAGTTGCAAAACATCATTACCACATATCGACTAATATAATCTTTGAGTACAATACTGAAAGGGAAATACATGACATAACAAAACTCCAAAAGATTGGGCACATGCTCCTGCCTCAATGCTGTTATGCTCTAGCATATATAACCTATACATAACGAATGTGCATAAACTTACTACGAAGCTTAAAGAGTGCGTGCGTGTGTGCGTAATACATGTGTCAAGCATACAAAAATCAAAATACACATAAATGATAGAGGGTTAAACTAGCAAGTCTACAAATGTTATCAGCCATACCCAGGCTATGCGATGCGAAGGCCTACATGGCCAAATGTCATATGCTAAATATACAATGCAATGTGTTAATCTTCAACTAGTCCACATGTCAGAATAATTCTCAATTGGATAATCACCAGGGTCTAGTAAACTTTCAACACTGGTTGCCACCCATCACGCGCAAGACCAAGCAAGTGCAAAAGACCTCACTATTCGCCTCCTCAGTGGTACACAAAAACCACCTGGTCCATCGATAGCGAACCCATTTCAAGAGCTGGTCAAACTCAACTTATCATATAACCCTTTGTACCCGGGTGGGTAAAGTCAAACCCCATTCCAACTGACCCCAACATAGTGGGAGATGCGACCTACCGATATCCATTTATCACATGCTTATGAATCCACTCGGTTTAGACGATGGAGCATCTTACTGGTACCACAGGGTTTAGAGACTTTCACTTAGGGATGCCTGTGACGCTTTGTAACCTCAGTAATTTCCAGTGTCCATCATGCGCCAGCTACAACAAGGCTATGGGATCACCTCCCTGGTGTCTCTAGGGAATAGATGTATGTGTCACACAATACAAAATTCATGAATCACACTATCTAAGGTATGCATCAAACCTACGCGTATCACGCGAATCATGCGAGGCGATCCTATCTCATATAGAGTCCTCTACGTATCTCAAGTCGAACGACATATACTATGAACAATTATCATCCACAACATGCATACAAATGATGCGTATGGGCATATAAGCATACAAATGATGCGTATGGGCATATAATCGGGCATGATATCAATTACAACAAGCATGTTATCAGTACAATAAGCAAGTTATCAGTGCGAACCAAAAAAAAAAAACATGTTATCAGTGTGTCCTACGAAGCTAAATACATGAACATTTTATCAGACATTCATGAGATAAGCACCCTTAATTGGCACATCATATTCAAAGAGTTGGAACTGAATGACATGCCTCACTAGAAATGTAAAGGTCCATGTGGCATGGCCCACTTGAGACTAAAATCGGCTCCTCATGTAGCTTATAAGGCATAGGTAAAATACATACAACAAGGAGGGGTCCACTGGGAGTGACCCGAATGGATACCCACACGTGCAACATATGTCCCACTATGCTATCAATATATTTGGGTACATGGCCCACTAATGATATCCCAAAACAATCAGATTATCAACGACATCTCTATAATTATTTTATTAGGATGATGTGTACCATCTAAACATCTCTGATGTAAATCAGCAGTTATAAATCGATGGTTAGTCACTAGGATGTGATCCTATGCTCATGGCCCATATGAGATCTGGAGCAGCCTCAGTTTTGGGCCCATAGCCTAACATGATTTGACAAGACACGTATGAACAAAGTGATGTGATACATACATCATGTCTACATGTGGACCCAATTTCACACCCCCAGGGTGCACCCCCCCCCCCCCCCCCCCAATGGGCGCTGGCGGCATGTCATGTTATATTATTTTATTTGTGTGTTTTGGTCACACAATCAAAGATGGCCACACTTACATAATCTACTCCGTTCACTGGGTAGACCAGCTCGAGAAGGGCCCAATAAGCTCTAATCGGGACTGGTTTAGATGAACGAGGACCCCATGGCGGGCCTAGGAAGGTTTTAACGAACAAAAATTGTTCCCCTCTATATGGTCCTCTCGAATATTGAATCTGCCTCATATTTCATCCTATAGCCCAAAATGATCTGGAGAAGTTGGTGGATGACTCATATCAAATATATACATCAAGATGGATCCCACTTGTGAGACCCGAATTTGGCTAGGGTTACCGCCCACGTGCATGGCGTCCTTTATTATTATTATTATTATTATTATTATTATTATTATTATTATTATTATATACATATTTTTTTGATACACTATCAAGGTGTGCCCCAAATGGATGATCCACTCCGTCCACTGTCTTAGCCAGCTCGAGTGGAGTCTAATAGACTCTAATTTGGGCTGATTTGAATGATCAGGGACTCCACAGCAGGCCCCAAAAGGTTTCAACATATGGACATTATTTCTCTTAGTACGGCCCATTTGAGTTTAAAATCTAGCTCGTGTTTTGGCCTACTGCCTAAAACCATCCATAGAATCTAGTGGACGACATGGATTAAACAAATATATTAGGGTGGGTCCCACAATAGGCCACTTGCTCTTGCTCAGGTTAGGCTTCCGCCACCATCACGCGAACCTCTTTCCCTTTTTTTTTGTTCTGACGGATGGGACCCATACTGAGGTGATCCATTCCGTTCATCGAATTTTTCAGCTTGCCGGTGACCCAAGGAGATCAATATTAGATAGGTTTCGGGACACACATCATAGTGGGCCTTAGAAAGTTTCAACAGTGAAATTTTGTTTCCCTCAGTGCAGTACACTCGGGAGTCGAATTTGTTCCATTTTTAGCCTATAATCTAAAATAATCTATAGAAAAACGTGGATGGAGTGGATCTAATATATATATGAAAATAGGGCCCACGAGTGTGGCCCCTCCACATTTGAATGGTTTTGACTTGGAGTGCGCCAGCCCACCATCCCTTCTGGTGTGGTGTGGTCCACGTGATGATTGGATCAGCGTCATTTGGGGGATCTACGGCCAAAATAACGTGTTAAAATGGATGGACGGCATGGATGAAACATATACATTATGGAGGGGTCCACGAGTGGAGACACCCCATTTGCTCTCATGGTTAGCCAGGTGCTAATAGCAATAGAGTCCAGGGACTCTGTTTGCTCACCAACGACAGCTGCTGAACCCCTTTTTATTTTTATCCTATTTATTTATATGTGGGGTACATGTGAGAGATCCACACCACCCATCAAGTTGGCAAACTCATGGCGCGCCATGGGGCTTTAGATCAAATTGATTTTAATTCCCTTCCCACCATCCAAATCGACATAAACCTACCAATATTATTGGATTGGAAATAAATATCGATCACGGTGAGCCATATAAGATGGCTCATGCTATGATAGTATGCCGGGCAAGCTCTCCAACAGCATGACCCACTTATGGGCCCTACAACATCATAATCTTAGGAGAAATAAGGAAAAAGAGAAACAAATGAAAAAGGGGCAAGAGAAGGACCCAGCCATCGAGGTGGCCCCCTATGACTATGGGGTCCACTATACAAGTTATACATGATCAAGGTGAGTCTCACTCTTGTGGGCCCACCAAAATATAAAAATCACAACGAAAGAGAGGGTTTTAACCATCCCATGCAGTCACTGTAACGATGGACGGTCGGATCGGGCCAGATTGTAGATCGAACGGCTTGGATGGTCTACCAAGCTCCTCTCCACTCCTAATCTCCTCTAATCACTCTTTTCTCTTTTCTTTTACTCTCTTGATCCTTCCTAATCCTCTCACAGGCTCTCTTTCTTTTCTCTTAATCTCTCCTTATTCTTTCTTTCTTTTCTCTCTTTCTCTCTTAATATTTCTCTACTCTTCCTAAAAAATGGTAAAAATGAGAGGGAGTTAGGGAGTTTTTATTCTAGAGATTTTTGGGTGGATATGAAATTAGAAAAGAGGGGTAAAATGAGGAGAAAAAGAATGAAAGAATGATGGCTAGCATAGGTAGGGGTATGAGTTGTATGAGAAAGGCATGGGCTTGTTTGACTAATAGGGAGAGAGTGACATGAGTGATGGATGGTTTGATTGATGGATTGATTAATTTGACAACACATAGATTTATGAAAGTGTGGCCTTCATGCATTGCGCAGCCCACTTCAGATTATGCCAAAAACTATGACTTCTAAACTAGGGATCACAATGGGGCATCTTACGTGGCGTTGGAATTGCAACGCTTGCGCGGTCGCTAGGGTACAAGTTCGGAGTGTTGCGGTACTGAAATAGGGTCGCGATCAAAACTCATCAATCTATTCCGTCGAAAATATGCCGGCATCGAAAACAAAACATACAGAGGGTTAATTAGGGTATGAGTTTTACACTCGTCACCCCATCGTAGGCCGATAGCTCGGACACGATGTCTCATACCACCATACCAGGCCCATGAGTCTTGGGGTATCCTAAATTTTTATTCATTGTTGTTATACATCACAAACATAAGTGGTCAGTTGACTTTTAGGATGGTTCAATCGACTTGGAGTACACCGGCTCGACCGGCATTAGGTGCGAGCATCCTGTGTAGTCTAACTACTATCGGTGGTCCGTGTTCGACTCGGGTCATCCGAACAAGTTTGGGGTGGTCGACCTAACTCGAGCCACTTCCATTATCTTGGCAGTTAGTTAACTGACCAAATATTGTAGCAATCCTAAGTATTATTACGGATTAAACAATGCTTCATGCAATCGTAGCATAGGTTCAACTGCATAACCACTTAGGCATTTCATCATGTGAGCATTCATAAATAAATACGTTCAATAAAGCATTAAATCAAACATGTGAGCATACATAGAGTAATATGATCACTTAAGTATTAAATCAAGCATGTAGACATCGATAAGTAACACATTCCACCACTTAGACATTTCAATAAATATGTGATCATTCATAACCAACTAAGAGTATATATTATCGCTAAATCAAGATGTGGACATACTAGCATGCACACACTCATTTATAAGTAATTAATCACTGACTGAGACCCTCAAGGGTCGATAAAAGATAATCTAAAGATCACATTTACGACGAGTCACTCGGCTTAGCATTCTTAGGGTTAGGGTTTTGGGAGAAATCACCGAGACCTATTTTCTCCCAAGACATATGCAATGTAAAGGGATTTATAAGGATTTTGGGAAAAAACTTCTAATTTATCTAGGGTTTGGAAGTAAGGGTCGAATTTTATCGTATCGCTACCAGGAGGATCCAAAAAGGGTTATGGTTGCGGCAAAGACCGCAGTTGAAAGAGGGAAGAACAGTCTCTCTTGATCGACCCTTCTCTCACACCTCTCCTCTCTCTCTCTCTCTCTCTCTCTCTCTCTCTCTCTCAATTTTAAGACTAGGGCACCAAAATTCGTATAAGGGGAGGGGTGTAAGATAAGATGGTATTTATAGTGCTAATTTGTGCGTGAATGCCCTAATGGCACTTTGTCCATCATACTAATCATATGGGAGGTCATTTCATACTAATGGGTCCAAGTTGAGTGATCTTAGGCACCATCTTGGTTCAACATATACGATGGACATTAAGCCCAATAAGACTGACAATATTCTACAGTTTCGGGTTTAGCGGACCACCGTCGTGCGGTCTAGATCTAATACGACGAATCAGAACACTTCTGGGAGAAGTAAATCCCCCGTACTAGTCACAGGCCTCGGTTAGTGTTGGGATCAGCTAATATCGTGACGTTAACCACTTAAGATTTATGGAAACGGTTATTCGACCCTAAATATCGTAAATCCATGATCTTAGTATGGTTTGTCCTTTTAGTTTGACTATTAAAGTCCCTTCACGGCTCTGCTCGTGGACGTAATAGAGTTTTAGTATGGAATTTTCCAACACATTACACAGAGTGCATGTTTTCTTAAGAGTAGAGAATGTTGTGTCGGTTCGACCGATAGGTTCCGATGGTGTTACGTGGTTTAACATAAATCAAGGTATTTAAGTTCGATTGTGATTAGGGCTTAATCAATATGAGTGTTTTCTCTCTAAGGGCTAGAGTTTTTGCAAGGTAAGAGGATTCTACACACTTGTAAGGTCTTGGGAATGGATTTTCTTAAGATGATCACTATGAAAGCAGAGATTACAAAAAGAAAGAGCTTACCCAATTCGAACAACCTCGAATCTCACCCTTGCTACACCCCTTTGAAGCCCTAAGACGATTTAGAAACCCTAGTAATACCTCTTAATCCCATTTACACCCATATATATAACTTTGGAAAGAATCTCATACGAAATCGGAAACAAATTGCGCAAATCTGGCGGATCCACAAAATTCTACGCGAAAACGTTCGATGTCATCGAACACCCTTTAATGCTACGAACAATTAATAAAATTGTCCAGCGACCAACAGAGGAAAACTGGGAAATACTCAATGACATCGAACTTGTCATCGACAGACTGTTGATTTAACAAATTTAAGAAATCTATCAACAACATGCTCCCCTGCTACCAACAATCCCGCCATTCAGAACCACTAGCAATAGACCCACAACCTAGCTTATCAGATTGCCATATGAAATGAAAATGGTTTTATTTGATATATTATGATAAACGGAGCTTGAGAACATATATGTATGAAATGAAAATGATTCTGTTTGATGACTTACTATGTCAATTGCTAAAAAGAGTTTATAATCAAACTCATTTCTTTAATCTTTTTTATTTTCTTTCTAATTGGAACTCTTTCTTCATTTTTTCCAATTTATTCTTGGTTGTTCTAACTTTCAATGTCTGATGTGTCTACTTCCATTGTCCCTTGCAGTGACCATGGTGAATTATTTTACGGCTGTTCTCGATGTCTTGAAGTTATTGTGGGATCCTCTTGCTCGACGGATAAGTTACGTGAAGAATGTAGAAAAAAATGTGGAGAATTTGAGAAAGGAGAGAGATGTACATACTCGTGAAGAAAGTGATGTGACTAAAGAAGTTGAGAGGGCTAAGTTGCAACGGAGAGATCCCAAGGCTAAAGTGAACAGTTGGTTGAAAGATGTTAATGATGTTAAAAATGAAGTAAGTGACATCGAAAAAGAATTCAAAGAAAACAGGAGATGTCTCAAAGAATGTCTACCGAATTATTATGACCGTCGAAAACTAAGCAAGAGAGCTTTAAAGACAACTTCCAAAGTAAAAGAGCTCAAGGGGAAGGTCTTTTCTAAGGATGCGGTTGCCGTTGATCAGCTACCGCCAACTGCACATACTTTACCCACCCCATCTTTACGAGCTAAAACATCGGCTGAAATAATTTCAGAGCAGATTTTGGGTTGGATAAAGGATGCAAAGATAGGAATGGTAGGCGTATATGGGATGGGCGGGGTAGGAAAGACGACCATCATGATGAATATTAACAATCGTCTCAAGGAAACCAAGCTTTTTCAAAGTATTATCTGGGTGACTGTGTCTGAAGATCTTAACTTGAAGAGGCTACAGACAGATATTGCAAAGAAAGTCCAACTGAACTTACAAGAGGGCGATGATGAAATAAACAGAGCAGCAAAGTTACATGATGCATTACTAACCAGGCAGAAATTTTTGCTCATCCTAGATGATTTGTGGAAGTCATTTCCACTTGAAAAAGTTGGAATTCCTAAACCTAATGAAGAAAATGGTTGCAAGATAGCATTGACATCTCGGTCATTGGATGTTTGCCGTGGAATGAAGACGGATAAAAATGTTAAAGTAGAAGAACTTTCCAAAGAGGAAGCATGGGATTTATTTAAAGACCATCTTGGTAGTAACGTGGTGCTGTCTTCAAATGTACAAACTATCGCAAAGCTTGTGGCCGAAGAATGTGGAGGTCTACCACTAGCGCTCATCACGGTTGGCGGGGCTCTTAGAGATATTGATGATGTTCATGAATGGAGTAATGCATTAAATCAATTGAGAAGCTCAGAGTGTGAAATCGAAGGCATCCAGGACGAAGTCTTCAGGTGGCTACAGTTCAGTTACAATCGCTTGAGTAATGAGAAGAGTCGTGCTTGTTTCTTGTATTGCTCGTTGTATCCGGAAGATTACAAGATCCCTGTAGAAGAGGTGATTAAATATTGGATTTGTGAGCGGTTAATAGATGAAAGGGGGGATATCCAAGCTCAAATTGACAACGGACATTCGATAGTGAACGGGCTCACACGTGCTTGTATGCTAGAAAGTTTCATTAATGAAGTTGGCATTAAGTATATAAAGATGCATGACTTACTTAGGGACATGGCGATCGGCATAACCAAGCATAACCCTCGGTTCATAGTCAAGGCTGGGACCGGAATGGAAGAGCCTCTAAAAGATGAGGAATGGGTGGGAGATGTGGAGAGGGTTTCATTGATGAGTAATAGAATCAATAACCTCGTAGCAACGCCCAACTGCCCTAAACTCACTACCTTGTTTTTACAAGGTAATCCTCTTGAAGGTCATATCACTCCATCATTCTTTCGAAATCAACATATGTGTGGCCTCAGAGTTCTGGATCTATCTGATTCTAGAATCGAGTGCCTGCCTAACTCACTTTCTGGTTTGGTGAACCTCCGTGCACTGGTGCTAACAAAATGTTGTTATTTGTCCGTTATTCCTTCACTAGCAAAGCTGAATGAGCTGAGGCTGTTGGACCTTTCTTTCACAAACATCGACCAACTTCCGCAGGGGATGGAAAGATTAGCAAACCTAAGATTCCTTGATTTATCGTACATGTACAAATTGGAAAGGATTGATGCAAGAGTAATATCTAAGCTTCTCCGTCTTGAACACTTTACAGCATGGCAAAACAAATTGATTCTGCCATTCGTATTAGATGATCAGATGGAAATTCTAGCTCGATTGGTTCATCTTAGACTCTCATTTCCTAATCTTGTGACCTTCTCACACTATGTCCAATCTGGGCAGTGGCATAAGTTGAAGAAATTCTCTTTCTCTATAGGAAATATTGTGTGTAAGGAATCTTACATCGAACTAGATGAAATCAACTATTTATATGAGTTTGAGCGTTTAGTATATCTCGGAGACCTACAAGTTGGCACTAGAGAAAATCCCCACTTGTTGCCTGCCAACACAGTGGACTTGATCATGATCGAATGTTCAAATTTCTCCCGACTCTCGCTTCTCTCCTTACAGAATGTGGAGGGATTGAAGTTTTGCCGCATTACTTGGTGCTTCAGCATGAAGTCTGTTTTATCAGTCAAAGATAATGTCTCTTTCCTCACAGCCTTAGAGCATTTAGTTCTTGAGAGTCTACCAAATTTGCAAACTGTTTGTTGGGGAGTTGCTACACCTGACACCTTTCAAAGCTTGAATTCCATAATCATCTATGACTGCCACAAGTTGAAGAATCTATTTTCAGTAGGGTGGTTGAAGAACCTCCAGAACCTTGAAAATTTTCCATAAAAAACTGCAATGGGATGATAGACTTGGTGGCCGAGGAGGAAGATGAAGAGATAAGTGCAGCATATGACATCACATTGCCTAAGTTAAAGAATTTCTGTCTTTTACGTGTAAATAAATTGAAGAAGATTTGCAGCAAGGTGCTTGTGTGCAGTTCTATAGTCTTCATTTAAATCGAAGGCTGTCCTAAGCTGAAGAAGATCCCTTTCTCTGTTGGCACCTCATCTATGGCTTTTCAAGGAGAGATTAGAGGAACAAGAAAGTGGTGGAATACATTAGAATGGGATGATCCTGCCACCAAACCTCTCCTCCACCCCCTTTTTAAAGAAGTGGAAGGAGATGATGATGATGATGACAACTAGGACAATGACAGCGGTGACAGCAGTGATGAAGAAGAAGAAGATAGTGATGATGATGATGATAATGATGATGATGATGATTGTCATGAAAAAGAAGCATCTGAAAAGAAGAAACAACTATTGCAACAATAAAAGAAGCAGGTACCACCCTAATCTGATATTTCTTACATGTAAGTTGCCAATTCTTTCATTTATATTTTGAAATGACCCAACCCTATAAAAAACACTATAAACTATTTATCTTACTTGCATTGTAGGACACTCTCTAATAATCAAATTCATCAATTATTAAGTCTATATAGTACCCATTTCATGGGCTGCCATGCAAACATCATGGTGGTCAAGTGATCCTAACCATCCCATAAATGTCTCATAAATGGAAAGTCAAGATCGCTTACAAAAAAGTAGGTCCGATGGTATGCAGGAAACGTGGCAAACATGCTTGCTGATCAGAACTGTTGATAGGTGGGACACCACTTTAATAGGCTCTATCAAGTAAGGCCTGGAAAAAGAGTGGTTGATCAAGACAGAGAAACGGTAGACATTCAACCAGTAAATGTAAAAATGACTGGATGGTCAAAGTTCTCTAATCACTGCCTATTTTGATTGAAGCATTGGCCCTCCAAATCGACAGTCTCGATCTCAGCATGTTTTTGTCCTATGAGTTGCATGGGCCTTACTTCCTTTATATATATATATATATATATATATATATATATATATATATATATATATATATATATATATATATATATATATTACTTTTAAAAGTTTGGACGGCTTATTTTTCTCTTTCATGACTGACAAACGAACGGATGGCGTAATAAGAAGGTTATAGGAGATGGAGTGAGGATTCGGAGGGGAAAAAGGCTAGCAATCCAATGACCCAGATCATTCAACTACATGACATACATGAGAGAGTCCACCAGTCGATGAACTGGTCAGGTTAATTCGATCTTAGTATTTCAATTAGGGTTTTGTTAATGCTATCAGGTGAGGCCAAATCTGCTGTTTGTGATGAACGATGAACTTTCCTATTGTGCACCTAACTTGTATATGTGAGGCCGTAGCTCTTTTATCCATGCCAGTGATCTGATAGCCCCTATCATGGATGTATGAAGTATTTGCAATTAGTCAGCTTTAACAATTTCATTGTTGACATATAAATACATGGTTAAGAAGAAATGCAAGGAAAGACAAGAGATATTCAATGATTAGGAACTTTCCCTTGTTACAAACTTGGTGCATCATAAGAAAGTTCCCTGTTGGTCACATAGGAAACTCAACCTCTTAGACACACATTTGTGTGTATGTATAGGAATGCTCAGATGGTTTGCATGGATTCTCCTGAGAACTTTTTGAGAACTCATTTCTGATTATATGAGCCCAAAATCTGAACCATCCACCTAATGCATCACCCATAAAACTCTCAGAGCTCAACTTTTACCCTGATCTTACTTTGGTGGACCATCGCAAAAGGAAATAGTTTCTTCCCTTGATTTGCCTTTATCTTTCATCATGGCCCACCGATGTTTTGGATTATGGTAAAAATTGAGCCCTAAAGGTGCTGCATCAGGTAGACAGTTTAGATTTCAGGCTCATATAACTAGAAATGAGTTCTCAAAAAGTTCTCATGAGCTAAGCATTCCTCTCTCGGTATATACATACATATGGATATATTTCATTGAAGAGTTTCAATTGATTGACTCTTGCACTCCATTTTTTTCACTCTTACTAACATAGATGGAAAGGAAGAGAGATATGGGTAGGACAGTCCAAAAACACTTAGGTATCCTATGAAGGATCTTTTTTGGTTTTCTCATTAAACCCTAATAAAAACTACACTTTTCAACCGGTAAACACTCCTTGTTTACAAATTATGCTGATTCAACTCTTAGGTGGGCCACTCTATAAACTCATACTTAAAACCTCTAAATTTATGTAGCATGGCCCAAATCTTTGAATATTGTGATTTTTGCATAATTCTTTCATCATGAGAAGGCACATCATATGAATGGATTGGATGGCGCGTGAACACCAAGGGAAGCGGGTTGCATCCTACCCCTGCCCGTCTCTACCCAGGAATGGCTAGATCTGTGTGGGAGCCCACCGTGATGTATCTGGTTATCCATGTTGTCCATCCCTCTTTTTAATCATTTTAAGGTATAAGCTAAAAAAACAAGGAAGATCTAACGCTCAAGTGGACCACACCAAGTAGTAACCTTGGGTTGCATTAAATGCACAAAGCATTAAATCTTCTTTTTGGTACTTATTTGTGGTTTGGTATGGTCCATTTGATCCTTGGATCTGCCTCATTTTTGGGCTCATACCTTAAATAGTACCAAGTGACATTTACAAGTGAAATATTAACTACATATTTGTACAACAAGTATTTTTTATTTCATAAAATACTTATAACTTTAAAGAAAAACTATTTATTCATGTCCCTTAAATGCACAAAATTATTCATTTTTGGAAATTAACTGTAGGGGCAAAAATTGGTCCCCATCACTTGCATAATTGCAATATATATTTAGAGTATTAATATTAAATGCTTAAAGTTTTTATTATTTATATATATTATCGTCCATCAGTGTCGTCGTGGTTCTTGTCGTTGAGAAATGATATTTAAGGACCAGGTTATCTGTTGTTGCTACTAGATTAGTGCTTAAGCTTTACCATTCCAATGCTAAATGTAGGAAAAAGGTACATTCAACAAAAAGAAATTAATGTGAAGGAATATGATATTACGGGCCCTTATTATGGTTTTAATACTCGCAACTCGGACTCGGTGACTCCCAATAAATATGAATCACCCCCCAAGTCACCCTACTCGAGCGAGTCGGGACTTGATCAAGGCCAAATGAGTAAATCAGAGTCATAAGAGTATTTTAACCATGGTTCTGATGCACGGGGATATGAATAGTGTCCTAATTAGATGATGGGAACGGACAATTTTGGATAGAGATACCATCACTAATCGCTCAAGATGGAAGATCCTAACCCTCGGATTAGTGTCCAAGAAATAGACGGTTACAAAATAATTCAACAAGCTAGTGCCTATAAAAAGGAACAAATTCCACGGCTAGGAACTTCCATTTGGTAGAGTTTTAAGACAACTTTTTATAACATTCTACAATTTAACTATTCTTGGCTTTTACTTTGTAGCAGGTATGCATAGATGGATCCTCGAGCATAACTATCTGTGGTGTGGACTTCAAGTTATGGTTTTCATTTGTTATAGTGGATTGGGATATCTTTAAGATTAAGACATTTTCTTTTTTCTTTTTAATTCAGATGTGTATCTCTTAAGATTTTTATAAATTTCTCTTAGGACACCCCACCTCTTTATATATTCTTCACATTGTTAATGGGATAAATATAATATTTTCAGGTTGGCCATATCAGTGGGAGCCATGGCTTGTCTTTAAAGAGTGATAGGGCTGGTTGGATTGTGAATGAATGAAACATATTTTTCAATAGCTAGTGCTCTGTTCATGTGTGCGCATTTGGAGGATGTGTGTGGTCGTGTCATGCCCTAAAATTCGGAACTCAAGAGTGTGCTGTGAAGTACTCGAAGTGGAATGTGAATTTTATATAGGGCCCACTGTAATATATATGACTTACCATACCATCCATCCATTCCTCTAAGATGATTTTAAGGCATTAGCCCAAAAATGAGGAAGATCTAGAGCTCAAGTGGACCACATCATAGGAAATAATGAGAATTGATGACCTATCAAAAACTTTTTGAAGGCCCCAAAAGTTATGGATCAAACTTATATTTGTGTTTTCCCCTTATCCATGTCCCCGTGACCTCTGATTCAAGGACGCTGATGGCGTCAGTAGCAAGGTGGCTCTTGATAGTGCTCGGCACCACGTGATATATTTGTGTTTTATCCAAGCCGTCCATCTATTTTTTCAAGATCATTATTGAGCATGAGCCTAAAAATGAGGGTGATCCAAATCTCGAATGGACCACACCACACGAAAATAGTAGCGATTGAATACCCACCATTAAAAGCTTCTTGATTAGGTCACGCACACCTGAACGAAGAGAAAACATAAATACCAGCTTAATCCAAAACATTTGTGCCCCTGAAAAGTTTTTAATAGTGAGTGTTCTAGCACCACTCTTTCCTGTGGTGTGGTCTATATAAGATTTAGATCTACCTCATTTTTTAGCTCATACCATATGATAGCATGGAAAAATGGATGGATGGTGAACATAGGACACATACATCATGGTGCGGTATGCAGAGTACTGTTAGCAATCCAAGTACCTAGTGCAAGAGGAAACATTATTACCAGCATAGTCACGGATGATACGGCACAGATACATTCCTAGTATCTATGGACCATAGGAAGGTGAACCATAAATTAGCCATAACTTTTAATCCAGGTATCATTATGGGGAGCACAACCTGTCAATCTTTACAGTAATGGGCCATCTTGGTGTGAATTGCATCTGTCCGTTTCATCATAAAATGCAATGCTTTGCTAAAAACAATGCGCATTTCCAATTCAAAAATGAAAATTTATGAAAAAATTTTATTTTTAGTAATTTCGATTATTGTAATATTTTCTTATTTTTAGAGTTTTAGGTTTTCTTCTTCTTTTTTTAGAAATAATTTGTAAGCACCTTAAGATTCTTTTAGCAAAAGTTTATTTGAAAATTTTAATTTTAAAAATTAGGTCTTAAAAAAGTTTTATTAGAATTAGGACTTCTATTAGTCTTAAAATTATGTTATTTTTGGTAATTACAAATTTTGATTTTTTTTTTCTTTATTTCAGTATTGTAATTGAGATGCATACACATTAGACCATTATTGATTAATAAAATTTCGATTGTTTTTTTTGTTGTGGATTCAAGAAAATATCCTATGGATTCAGGGTTTTAATTATTCAAGGAATAGGGTAATCTTTCTCCTTATCCCTTCATGCTCATTCCTTATTCACAAACTTATATTACAAGTGTCCACTCCTCTCATCATTGCTAACATAAATATCCATAGGGCCACCATCATGCATATGGGACATCCAATCAGTCTGTCATCTAAAACAACCAATTGTAGGTGGTAAGCTCAAAAATTATGCCGATTGAAAAATAAAGTTGTCCACACCATAGGCAAACATGAGAATAGAAACGTCCACAGTTTCTGGAAGTACATTGGTTTATATGGTATCCGACGTGTTCATAAAGTGATAGCACGTATGATGAAGGGAAAAAACTAATATCTGCTCACTACAAGAAAAGGGGGCTTTAGCCTCAGTTCAAAACTGTGGCTAAAAAGGTTTAAAAATGAGGCTAAAGCCTTTTGCCTCATTTTTGTCTCAGTTATTCAAACCGGGGTTGAAACCCCGTGGCTAAAGGCTTTAGCCTCAGTTGTAGCAACCGAGGCTAAAATGACTTTTCGCCTCGGTTCTTCAAGTGAAGCTAAAAGAACCTTTTTAGCTTCAGTTTTCTCAAAATGAGGCTAAATCAAAATTTTAGCCTCCATTGTTTCTAACTGAGACTAAATCCAAATTTTAGCCCCAATTGCCTCCAATTGAAGCTAAATCTATTTTTAACCTCGGCTCTCAACAACCGAGGCTAAAGCCTTTAGCCACGGGAGTTGTAGTGTCAATTTAGGTAACTGAGGCAAAATTGAGACTAAAAATGGATTTAGCCTGCCTGACTAACATCTTTAATCATTAGCTCCCATGATTTGATTAATTAAAAAACCAAGCACTACAATTGTCATTAACAATGCTCAATTCTCCAAAAAATGAAAGTAGTCGATAGCAATAGAGTAAAAATCATCAAACAAAGATCCAAAATTGAGTTTCATAAAACGTTCGGTACATTGACTTAATATCACCAAAAAAAAAAAAAAAAATCTATTGCAATGTATTATATCTTGTCAATTGTCGCAGGCTAGAAAAGAGACATCTACTGGTGATTACGAAATGGGCCATATTTAGAACATCACCACCAGCACAAAACGCACTTCCTTTCCCCTTCAACCATTTGAAACACAACAATTAAAAACATGTCAGACAATTTTAGCAAAGAAAAAAAAAGGATTTCTAGTCATTTTCCTGACTTAACATTATGATATTAATGGTATGTGATGAAGAAATTAACCATCAAAAATGAAAAAACAATCGAACTATTCATCAACATGCCCCAATAACAACAAGAACAACAACAACTATAAAAATATTAACAATTGTTTTGTTGAATTGATGGTTCTTTGCCATCCAAATAACAGAAAAGCTCACATCATGATTCATGACCAATCATAGGTTTGAGTAACTCTGTTTTTGGTTGGCAGCCAACAAGCATGGAAACATGAAATCCTCCATACATGGGTTATACCCTAATGACTTGAGCAATATTAAACACAACTTCCAAGTATAAAAACAATGGAAAATGAAATCCACACTCTTCTTCTTCACTCTATCAAAGAGAAAACTCAACAAGCGGGAATTCATTACAAATTACAGTTCATGTACTTAAACTATGACATGACAAAAACTAAGAAAGGGACATACCTTAATATGTTGCTATTTTGAACTCCATTTGAGGGGATTCTGATAATCAAACCAATTAAAAAGATCAGGCTGATGACTTCAACTAAAAAAAAAAAAAAAAAAAAAATTCTTTCATAAAAACAAAGATTCTAAGTTCATATGAACTGCCTAGCTTTTTAAGAAAGGATTTGTAACCAAGTCTTTAGCAGAAGAAGCAATATTTCTACCCCAAATTCTCACCTAGGAATTCATAAAAAGGTCATGAAGGTTGACATTGCTCTCCGTTACAACTTTATAAAGATAGCTTCCGACATCTTCCAAGTTCAAAATTGCACCATTTTTTTTACAAGGAGAGTTGCAACTTTATCATGCCTGGCCTTGACAACCTCCAACAAAGGAGGATTCCCAAACTTGTCTGCATTTTAAAACAATAAACTGCTTATTTATGAAGCATGTGTTGCAATTAAAGACAATTTAAATACATTGCAATTAGAGACAAAATAAAAAACTATATTCATGAACCATTGGAAAAAAAAAAAACACGAGTGATATGTTGTTAGTAGTATCTTGATGCATTTTAGACTAGATTGTATAGTATTTCATCACCCTATTTGCTATAAGCTATTTCAGAGCTCAGATTGTATAGTAGTAGTCTTCTGCAAGGTTCTGAATTTACATGGTTTCTGTTTCTTCAAACGTAGATTTAAGTAAATGAGTTTTGTTAAGCACACAAATATTTAATTGGTATAAATAAGTAGTGGAGCCAACATATCTGAATATGGGGTTCAATGTCCTACCTATTTAAATCCATCGACATGTGGCTGCTTATTGGCCACGTGCTTAATTATGGATACTAGAAGTAAGAAAACAAGGAAGGACAGACGAACATACTACTCGGATCTGCAATCTTCGAATTGAGGAACTCAACATCGATGATGAATTTCCCTGCAAGTGGAGTCTCAATTGCCCAGACGAAATCGTCGTTGTTCTCGAGGGGCTTGTCTATTACTCTTGCAAATATAAGAGATGTGGAACTAGTTCAAAAGGAAAATTCGAGAGAATTGGTCAGTCACTGGAAGATAGATTTTGAAAATTAAGAAAACAACGAGAAAATTATGATTAAGATCAGAAAACTATAAGTATAGGGCATATGCTACAAATATTTCATTGCCATTTTTTCATGATGATCAGATGATCGGTGTGGTCGCCATCTGCTAGAGAAGTTGTGGATGATTCTCCAGGATGGCCCTCACATCTGATCAGGCCATGCTGATGAGCTTATGCAGGAGGATCATGTCCCACAAGGATCCATTAGCGAGAATACCAAAATCTAATCTTTGACAGGTGAGCATCAACTTAGAATGTTCCATAATGGAAATGATGGCATAAGAAGCACTAATAGCGACAGAGCTTTGTTGTAGGTGAATCTTACTGCCATAAGGACAAAAATCTAAGTGTGATGAAAAATGGGTTCCATTTGATCCCCAGATGCTTTTAAGAAGTAGAAACAAATGGGACACACCCTCACCAACCAATCAAAAGAAAAAAAATGGAGAATATTCACTTACAACAAGTATTTGCTATGGGTGTTCTCACACAAATCATTCCCTACTAAAACATGTACTAGGGAATTCAGAAAAATGCAAAAAATCAATAGAAAAAGAAAAAGAAAAAAAAAAAAAAAAGGTTTGCCTTGTGCAAAGCACAAACATCTGGGGCGAATAGAATTCTGTTAAATTATAGTGGTTGTTACCATTACTGTTCCATGCATGTATGATCATATCTCTTAAGGGAGGGGCTTGAAAAGATGTTTTTGAAGATGGATCTTATGGCCTTAATTTTTGTTTAAAGAAAGAAAGAAAAAGAAAAGAAAAAAAAACACATACACATACACATGGACAGAAGGAA
Source organism: Magnolia changhungtana (assembly GCA_030180095.1). Lineage (NCBI taxonomy): Eukaryota > Viridiplantae > Streptophyta > Magnoliopsida > Magnoliales > Magnoliaceae > Magnolia > Magnolia changhungtana. Next base: position 30,522 of record JASAUF010000448.1, on the reverse strand, counting down.
GGGATATATCTGCATTTTTGGTTGGCGGACTTTTGTTTTTGGGTTTACGCTAGTTTGGGGCAGCAGAGTCTATCTTATGTACTAGTTGGCTGGGTGATGTTGGTATTAGGAGTTGCGGTCCTCAATTTCATCACATAGAGATAAGAAGAGAGGAAGACCGTCAGATGAGATGAGATGAACGACTTACCTTTGTGATTTTTGTAACTATAGCATGTCCCTAGTGATGTTGTTTCTATCATATGCTTTTAATGAAAGTTTGAAATTTTCATTATGTAAGTTCACAATGCAATTCTTGAGATTCCAGAAAAGGCCATCTTGGAAGAAGCAATACACCATTTCCATTTCTTGCAATTCTCCCTCCATATGCCCCACAAAGTTGCCAACAAAGCAATACACCATTTCCATTTCTAAAGATAACATCAAGCAATGATAAAGATTACTTCCAATCAGAAATCCATTTTCTAAAATTATAGATGAAACTAATTTTCTAAGATAAGAGACTTAAGGAGCATTACAAAATTAATTCATACAGTTGTTGGCATGAAACAATTCAATAACAATATACATAGGAACTTTCTGCTAACTAGTCATGAGGTGAACAAGGAAGCTTACCGCTAAACTACTTATGAGGTGAAGGAGGAAGCTTACAGATTATGCAACAACATTGTTGATAAACAATACTGTGCTATCGATGTAAAACACTCTAGTAACGGAAATAGATCCTTATCAGAATTTGAAAGTTGTTGCCACTTGGAGATTAGCGGAGGCATCAAAATGTCAAGATATTTGGGTTGTAAATCATTGAAATATGAGAATCAACATTAGAGTTGTTGCATGATAATGAAAACTAGATGCAATATGATTCCAGTGTAAGGCCCACCTTTCCACATCATGAAAAGAAAATAGCTCCATATCTATTAAAGCAAGAGAAAACATTACCTGATTGAGCTCTCTCCCAACTGCATCTGCCAGAGTACCAATAGCGTCATACACAATTCGAGGTTACGCTTCTGAAGATAATTAAACATCGCAAGGGAAAGAATGCAGAAAAGCATGTTAGCATACAATAACATAAGACAATGCCTTAAACATGTATACTTGACACAATAAATTAAAACTTCAATGGTCATGTTCACATTGATGACAAAATATTAAATTCGATGCATGAAAGATCTATCAAACCCGATATTTTCCAAAAGCACACAAAAGGTGCAGAATAATTTCTAAGCGTGGTGCCAACTCCTCTGCTGCCTCCTGCCATTGAAACAAGTCAAAGTTGAGTTGTACACGAAATCAAAACTGAAAGGTACCATTACACCATTTTATAAAACAAAACCTCTTCGAGTGTCGCAAAGGCTGAACAAGCGGCTTCTTGCACCCGCTTGTTAGTGTCTAATACTCTTCTTAGGAGACCCATAAGAACTTTATCGAATTGTTCATGACCTTTTGGATGGCCAATGCCCTAAATTAGAAAGGAAAGGTGTAAGATAGATTTAAAATAAGAGAAATATGAGAAACTAGGGCATTTTAATGATTTAACAAAGGATAAATGAGATAAACAGTACAATTTTGAATAAAAGTCAAAAGATACAAACATGTTTACATTCCAAAGGAACATGATTTCGCATATATTGGCGACCATGCTTTAAAGATCCAAAAAAAAGCGCAACATATTTGCATCTAAACAGGAGATATGTGCAATTATGTATACCAGATATGCAGATGAGAATCGGCCGACCAACTTCAAACAGAGTGTTCGCACTCTCGCCAAGCTGTCCCATGTCCCTAAAGCAAGCACGCTTGAAGACGGAAATGGTAATGATAATGAATTGTTCTCTAAGACACTGCCTTGACAAGCTCCGCAGAATGTTGTACAAATATTATTCATACTATGGATGCTATTAATATGTAGTCACGGACTACAGTTGCCTAAGAAACTACTTCCACTGCTGTATTGTTTTCTAGGACTAGTAGGAATTCCGGGAGATTTTAGAAGCAGGTTCTCATTCTAAAAAAAAAAATATTCTGAGGCACGTAGAAACCAATTTATTGGGCAACTAAACAATTGTCAAGGAACGCAGACCCATTTTTGAAAGATGGACAGAGTTTCCCACACTAAAGAAACAGAAATCTTGTTCAGTTTTTTTTCACATAGTTTATGATGTTGCATGACCTACATCTATTACACATTTTAAAGTAATGTTTCATCTATAATATGAGACCTATGTATGCATTGATATATGTATGCATGCATGAAAGTATGATGTGTGTGTGTGTGTATTTGGATGTATGGATGCATGGAGGGATGTTTCTAGAATCTATATACATGATAGGATGTTACAGAGTGCGATAACATCACAAGATTTCGGTAGTTGGCCTTCAAGCTCGGAATAATGATTAGGAAGGACAATTAGGGGCATTTGTATTTTATAGTCAAAAGTGATATTCTTGAATTTATGAAAGGAAAAATTACTAGTCCTTAGAAAGCTCATCTAGCACTGGAAGCTCAAGATATCGATTGTCGCACATTCCCCTTTGTGGGTAGCACACAATGGTTGTGCTAAGATGCAATGTGGGGCCTGTTCGTGTTGGCACGTGAATCACATAGGCATTCACGTACCAGTAGTTTCCATTTTATGCAGCTAAGCTAACTACTTGAGCATGACCTTTCATCTGTATAGGTGTTTCGACAGTCATAAAACAACCAATACGGAGTAACCAAAAAATTTTGACCGCAACAGTCATAAAACAACTATTTTTTTGGACCAGATCACATGAGCTCTTTTTCGACCTTTCTTCCCATTTTCTTCTCTGTTTTTTTGTTTTTTGGAGTGATCCTAAACCAATTTTGACATGTCCTCTACATTCTGTGGATTAAAACACGAGATTGAAGCTATTTTGACGAACTGAAGCTCTAGTGAGCCATTCTGGGGAAAATTGAAAAAAACAAAAACAAAAAGAGGAAGTCTTCAATTTAAAAATTTAAAATTTAAAAAAAAAAAAAAAATCTTGCTGGAAACAATTAGTTTCAAGATTACAACACCAAATCGGCCATATCCTGCCAGGCTCATGGTCACTTTGGTGTTGTTTTTAGAATTTTTCAATTTTTTATAATGATGCTTTTTTAACATAAAAATCAGAAGAAAAAAAATCATTTTTTTTAGATTTTGAGTGTGGATGGTTGGAATACATGTACAATGAATGGATCTACAATGAATGTTACATACCCACAGCTAAAATTCACTAAAGCCATATTGTTTCTCAAATGGCCTTCAATAATAACCTTGCGAGAGACCTCAATGTTAGCAGTTTTTCACCCAAGACACAAAAAATAAGTCCTAACCATGCTACGAAATCAGGACATCCAGAAATGAAGATATTATCTATTTCCTTCTAGAGATAGGTAGCACCATACCTCTTCCCATTGATGGTGTCCTCTGAGGAGAGTGCCAGTGGCATTGTTGCACTACATATTCAATTCAGGTAGTACATATTCAGTTTTGCATCCATCAATAACAAGAATTTTAAGAATTACATATCTCCATTCTTTATGGGACTTCATTTATGCTGCTCATCGATATTTCCATATAAACTTAGTAAAACCATTGATAAATGAAATGAAACATCTAACTGAATAGAGAATATAATCCAAAAAATAGGGAAGTAAACCCACCACCCTAGCAAGTTTATATACTAAAGGTAACCTAAAATCTAATATAATCTAATCTATAACGAGATATTTCAAATATACTAGGATTAGTGGTGGGAATCTACTCTAAGAGCTTGCTCATATCATTTTTCAATTTGTAAATGTGGTTTATGGTAGTGGAGATGTTAGAGAATTCAATTGTTACTGTTACATTACCTCCTTGGCAAAGCGATTCGTCAAGGACAAGATATCTGCCACCGGCCGTTGATGGTGGGATTTGCACTTCCGCCAATCGCATAGATCTACCAAAGTGAGTATAGTCATTGTTCACCACATGGAAATACTCGTGCCTGCACCTAAATTTGTTTTCACAAAGAAAGAAATTGTTTCAAATCACTCCATTTTCTCGGAAAAAGAAACTCTCAAACAAGAAGTGAAATGTAGATGGATGTTGTGGGACCTAACCCCAACAAAAAACAAGAAGCACGACAGTTTCAAGCTTGTCAGACAATGATAAACAAAGATGAGGATAATAAGAATAAGAACATGCCAATTACCTGTTGAATACGAGCTCTTTTTTGAAATATTTGATCTTCGTATTACTGAAACCGACTGAGCAAAATGCTTTACCCTCTCCAATATTACCTGGACATGTTGAATTCCCTAGCATTAGGAAGTGTGGGTTGTAGGTGTAGCCAACCCGCAATTAAGGATATGGGAAAAAGAATAATAGAAAAAGAGCTCCAGTATAAAGATCTGTCATTTAAGCAGTTTACTTTGAGTGTAAGCCACATGTACAATTTCTTTGTGCTCGTGTATCAAGCATCACACACAACTGGAGTATCAAAAATCCTTGGGTGAAGATTCACCGTGATTCTTCTAAATGATGCAAAACTAACATCTAAATCTCAGCAAATCAGAAGATACTAAATCTCAAAATGTATTCCAAATGCATGATATTACATAAATCAAACATAAATCTCTAAAATCTACATAAATAAACCTAAATTACAACTTAAATCAGCAAGAATCAAAACAAAATCCAATGAAATCTCTAAAAATAAAGAGACATAAGTTGGATCAAGATCAAAACCGATCAAGCACTAGAAATCAAGAAAAAATTACAAAAATCAAACCCTAAGTGGAAAATCAAAGCTCCGAACAATGAGATCCGAAAGGAAAACAGATCTATCAGCAAGAATCGAATCAAAATCCAACGAAATCTCTCAGAATCGAGAGACATAAGCTGGATTCATACTAAAATAGATTAAGCACTAAAAATTGAGAAAAAATCCAAGAAATGAGCTAGAAACGACAGGATTTTCGCAATAGAGAACAAGGTTTTGCTCTCGATCGAACACCAAACCCTAATCGCTGATATTGCGGTGCGAAACTACTCAAATCCAAAGAAATGAGCTAGAAACGACAGTGATTTTCCACTTCTTGAGAAAGATTTCATGAAATCACCAAAAAAAAAAAAAAACACTCAAATCGAACCAAAAATGCGGAAATTGGATTTTGAACGGCCAAATGGGGAAAACGCATTTAAAAATGAAGATTTACCCTTGGAGATTTCTAATTTTCGATGGGATTTCGGTTGAGAAATCAAGAGAAAAAAGAGAGAACGAGTACCGAAATCGTGAAGAGATTGTCAGGTGTGAAGGACAATTGACGTTTAGGCATTGTAAAGGATCGACTTCTGCGGAAGTTAAATGCAATTGATCTGTTTTCCTTCGAGCTTGGGGATTTTGACAGATAGACTTGCGAAAGTAAACGCGATTTCGCTCCGTTTTCCTTTCTTCTGTGGGATTTTGAGAGAGCTCTGCTTGAGCTTATATTGCAAAATGAGAGAAACTTCAAAGACCGCTCTCTCAGTAAAAGAACGTAATTTGATGAGGGACGAATTATATGGTACACGTAACCCACATTTTTTACAGTATACAGATGTTTTAGTTTCTGAAATATGGGCCATAGTTTTATGTAATCTAGACCGTTTAAATTTTTTATCACAACGTGGATGTATTAAAATTTGAAGACATATTCAATTAAATAATATTAATATTTCTATATTTGGTCTAGGAATAGACGGTTATGACAAGAGGTAAAACAACCGTCTATTGAAAATAATATATTACATCGGTAAGAAACGGAATTGTTTTTTCTTTTTTTTTATACACGCACACACCCCCACACACTCGCACTGGTGGAATTTCACCACCCATGGGTACTCGAACCCTTGACAAACTCCTGATAGTCTACCACCCGCCAAGAGTAAAGACGGTGGGCAATGCGAAAATCAAGTCCGTTCATTTGCAGGGCTCAAAATGAGATTTGGATTTATTTCATTTTGGTTCTGCGCACTAAAATTAATTCTTAATTTTATCAAATTTATGAAAATTTTCAAAAAGAAAAAAAAATCAAGATTTTTATTATTATTATTTTTTAAATTCTAAATTTTTTTCAAGATTATCAATTCGTTGAAATTTATCAAAAAAAAATTAAAATTCTTATTTTTTTCAAAATTATCAAAAGAAAAAAAAAATCAAATCTTAATAGTTTTAGAAATTCTTAAATTTTTTAAGAATTTTCAATTATTTAAAATTTCTCAATTTTTAAAAAATTTCCTTTCAAAATTCTCAAAATCAAAATTCTTTTTTTTTTTCAAAAATTTCAAAAATTTTTAAAAGATTCTTAATTTTTTAAAAATTCTCAAATTTTAAAAAAATTCTTACTTTTTCATAATTATCATTTTTTTTCTTAATTTTTCAAAAAAAAAAATAATTCTTAATTTTTAAAAGTTCATAAATTTTTTTAAATTCTTAGTTCTTAGAAAATTCAAAATTCAAATCTTTTTTCAAAATCACAATTTTTTTCAAAATTCTCAATTTTTTCACATTTGTCAAAATTTTTAAAAATTATTAATTCTTTCAAGATTCTCAATTTTTTTCAATATTATTAAATGTAGACTTTTAGCCACGGTTCCTATCCAATGGAAGTTAAAATGTAGACTTTTTGGCCTCGGTTCCTATGCAACTGAGGTTAAATTATAGACTTTTAGCCTTAGTTCCTATGTAACTGAGGTTAAAAAGTAGACTTTTGGCCTCGGTTCTTATGTAATTGAGGTTAAAAAGTAGAGTTTTGGCCTTAATTCCCATGCAACTTACGCTAGAAAGTAGAGTTTTGGCCTCGGTTCATATGCAACTGAGGCTAAAAGGTAGACTTTTCACCTCTATTCCTATGCAACTGAGGCTAAAAAGTAGACCTTTCACCTCGGTTCTATGCAAGTGAGGCTGAAAAATTAGACCTTTTGCCTCGGTTCCTAGTAACCCAAGCTAAAACTAGACCTTTCGCCTCGGTTCTATGCAAGTGAGGCTGTGACACTTTCGCCTCTGGTCCCCAGCAACCGAGGCTAAAAAGTGACCTTCATCTCGGTTCCTATGCAACCGAGGCTGGCTAAAAAATGTGAGCCTTTCGCCTCGGTTCTTATGTAACCGAGGCTGTGCGCAGGCAGACTTTCGCCTGTTCCTATGTAAGCGAGGCAAAAGTGCAGACCTTTCGCCTCGGTTCTTAGCAACCGGCTAAAAGTAGACCTTTCGCCTCGGTTCTTATGCAAGTGAGGCTAAAAAGCAGACTTTTTCGCCTGCTCCTATGCAACCCAGGCTAAAAAGTAGTCTTTTGCCTCGGTTCTCATGCGAAGTGAGGCTAAAAAGTAGACCTTTCACCTCGGTTCTGCAACCCAAGGCTAAAAAAAATAGACCTTTCGCCTCGGTTCCTAACACCGAGGCTGCAAAATTAGACCTTTGCCTCGGTTCCTATGTAACTAAGGCTGTAGACCTTTCGCCTCGGTTCCTATGCAACTAAGGTTGTGTGTAGACCTTCGCCTCGGTTCCTATGCAAGTGAGGCTGTAAAAGTATACCTTTCGCCTCGGTTCTCAGCAATCGAGGCTAAAAAGCAGACTTTTCGCCTCGGTTTCTATGGAACTCGAGGTTGCAAGACCTTTCGCCAGGTTCTTATGCGACGAGGCTAAAAAAGTAGACTTTTTTAGCCTCGCTTATTTAAGCAATCGAGGCGAAAAATGAACTTTTAGCCTCAGTTTCATAGCAACCAAGGCTAAAAAATACATTTAGCCTCCATTTTTTCAGTTGAGGCTAAAAAATTGAGGCTAAAGGCCTACTTTCTTGTAGTGGCTTTATCAAAGACTTTGTGCATTTGGAAAGATTTGATGGTGTGCATCTTATCCGGTTGTTCTCTGTAACGTGGTCTACTTTAGTTTATATATTAAAATATATTTTAGTTAGTTATGAACGGAAGCGGATTGAGTGGTAACACCACAGATATCACTGCTGACCGGACTCTGTAAGGGCCTGCAGTGTATATGTTTTATTTTATATATCCATGCCGTTCATCTGTTTTCTGAGCTCATTTTAGGGCATGAACCCATATCGAAGCACATCCAAAGCTCAAACGGACCACACCACATGAAGTAGGGCATGAGCCCATATTGAAGCATATCCAAAGCTCAAGCGGACCCCACCACATGAAACAGAGAAGATTAAATGCCTTCCATTGAAAATTTGGGCGCTAACAATTGAGAGGTTATGATGGAATGGCCCACCTGCGTAGGCCCAACATACCAATGGTGGTGACCCGACTCTGTGGTGGCTTGCGATGTATGTTTTTTTATTATATATTGCCGTCTATCTGTTTTCCCATATCATTTTAATTTTTAAGGCATGAGCCTAAAATTGAAGTATATCTAGAGCTCAAGTGAACCACACCATATAAAACAGAAAGGACGCCCACCATTGAAAACTTGGGCTCCGCCAATTGAAAGGTTATATCGAATATATGGCCCACCTGCGTAGGCCCAACAGACCAATGGTTGTGAGCATTGAGTTATGGCCTACTGGTACAAAATGAAAAAATAATGATATGTTATATATGCATTAGCAGTTGATAACCCCGTAGATGTGGCCCATTATCATGTGATATAGATGGTTCATCTACTACTCTCATAATCTGTAGGGCTGTCAATGGGCCAGGTTAGGTTTGTTGGGGCCCTTAAAAATTTTATTTTGCTCTCGCCAACATTGCTACGGTACATCGGCCATGGCCACAGGGGTTTCCCCTACAGAAAATCATGTTCATCCGATCACCTAAGAAGACAATAGTATGGGTCCCACCAAATTAATGGTTTGGATTGTAAGATGATGGGTCCAACTGTACAGTTGATCTCCCACGCGATACTCGTCTGGACTTCTGGTGGGACTTAACCCGGATGTGCAAGATCCTGACCATTCATCAGGAAGGCCCCATCATATGCCTGTTGGGGATTTGTGCTGCGGAATCACACAGATCTAGATCTAGGATAGCAATCCAATAACGTCAAGCAATCACAAGAGAACACATAAATTTAACATGGAAAACCTTTGCGGGAAAAAACCACGGCACAAAGCGACAGAAATCCACTATGAAATAGAAATTACAAGAGAGAGGACTTACTCGATTCGAACAATCTTGAATCTCACCCTTGCTATACCCTTTGATAACCCTATAACCCTTTCAGGAACCCTTGGAAAACTTTTAGAAAGCTTTAGAATACCTTAAAATAGCCCTAGGGACCCCTATTTATAGTTTAGGAAACTCTACTTACGCACCTAGTCCGGCAAAGTCTGGAAACCGCCTCAAATTTACGCAGTCCGCGCAAGATCTGTGTAACCTTGACTAGTCGAAGGAGGGCCTGGACGGGTCGAGCAGCCCACTCGACCGGTCGAGTCATCCCCTCGACTGGTTGAGTAGCCTAGATACCAAAAAACCTAGGTCGCTGCACTTTGAGTCGAGCAGGCCTCGACAAGTCAAGCTACCCACTCGACCAGTCGAGCCAAACACTTGGCCGGTCGAGAGACCCAAAAAACAACAGATTTAAGGCATCTGTCAACAATACTTGTTGGGGATCTGTTCTGCGGAATCACGCAGATCTAAATCTATGATAGCAATCCAATAACGTCAAACAATCACAAGAGAACATACAGATTTAAAGTGGAAAACCCTTGCAGGAAAAAACCACGGCACAAAGCGACAGAAATCCACTATGAAATAGAAATTACAAGAGAGAGGATGTACCCGATTCGAACAACCTCCAATCTCACCCTTGCTATACCCTTTGATAACCCTAGAACCCTTTAAGGAACCCTTGAAAAATTTTTAGAAGGCTTTAGAATACCTTAGAATAGCCCTAAGGACCCCTATTTATAGTTTAGGAAACTCTACTTACGCACCTAGTCCGAAAAAGTCCGGAAACCACCTCAAATTTATGCAGTCCGCGCAGGAACTGCGTAGCCTTGACTAGTCGAAGGAAGGCCTCGACTGGTTGAGCAGCCCGGACACTAAAAAACATAGGTTGCTGGACTTTGAGTCGAGCAGGCCTCAACAAGTCGAGCTGCCCACTCGACCAGTCGAGCCAGACGCTTGATCGGTCGAGAGACCCAAAAAACGACAGACTTGAGGCATCTGTCAACAATACTTGTTGGGAATCTGTGCTGCGGAATCACACAGATCTAGATCTATGATAGTAATCCAATAACGTCAAGCAATCACAAGAGAACACACAGATTTAACGTGGAAAACCCTTGCGGGAAAACACCACAGCACAAAGCGACAAAAATCCACATGAAATAGAAATTATAAGAGAGAGGACTTTCTCGATTCAAACAACCTCGAATCTCACCCTTGCTACACCATTTGATAACCCTAGAACCCTTTAAAGAACCCTTGGAAAACTTTTAAAAGGCTTTAAAATACCTTAGAATAGTCCTAGGGTGTGAATAACCCTATACTTGAATGGAATGGATCTCTCATACATATCTCAAGTGGCCTCACTGGCCATGCCTGTGCACAGTGTACAGGTGCACTTAAGGTACACTAGACCAAGAAATCGGGTTAGCAAGCGCTGACCCAATCCGATTCACACCCGGAAATAGCGAACGGACGTTGTCCGTCCATTTTCGCGTAGTGGGCCCCACCCATTGTCCATATGGACAATCCAAACCGCCCATGAGATTCACAAGGACCCTATCACTCAGGCCTAGGTGAAGAAATTTCAAAAGGCATCGAAGATCCATTTTTGATCATCCAAAAGCAAGACGGACGGTGAGAAGATCTGGTACAATGGGCCACACCGAAATCAACCCAGTCCCGCCCTTCCCGGAAGGTTTTTCGATGGGAATCTAATGGTCGGCATGGATTTCTCTATCATCGTCAATCTGGGACCCACCGACCATCACAGCGCGAAGCCGGGAGAACTGTTCCCAAATAGAGTCTGCGGACAAGCCTGGTGGGCCACCATCAAGGTCTGACGTGGCTGATCCGGACTGTCTATCTTGCTTGGGGCCTATGTCAATACAACACCGCAAGTTTTGGAGAATTCAAGATGCAGCGTGCATATGCTCAATCGCAAGGGAAATCGATTCCTTTTGTAACTGGAGGATTTGGTTGTTCTGTGATCAGCGGGCCACCTTCTGGTGCGATCAGGACCGTCAAAATCTTCTCAAGGTGAGACCGATCGACACCAAGAAGTCTGACCAGATTAGATCTTGCAACAGGTCCATGCTTTGCCAAAATTCAGTCTCGCACTAGAGCTTCTGCATTCTTGCTTCGCACGCAGCTGCGAAGGGAGCTGCAAAAGCTCCACCGACTCCAGTGCAGCTTCTCATTGACCTCCTTGTCTATAAAAGGAGATGAGAGAGAGAGAGAGAGAGAGGGGGGGGGGGGATGATCATCTCTTAGACGTGGAGAAACATTTGGGGGGACGTGGGCAACCGTGGAGGCCAAGAACGAGAGAGTAATTTTAGAGTTTTTTTTTTTTTTTTAATTATTTACTGTTCTTTTTATTATGCCTTTTGAGAGATCTAGCCCATTCACGTCGGGCTAAACCTCTTAGCTAGGGCTAAGAGGTGAAGCTTGTAGCGTGATTACGGTGTTAGCTTTGCTTTGATATATGGAATCCAGGCCGTCTAGACTCTTCATGTCTTGAGAAGAATCAAGATGTTATGCAATTCAGATGGCCCCAGTGAAATTAAGGGTGGACGTCAACCTTGTCCCCTGTTTGATGGCCCACCATAGTTTTGGATGGAGCTGAATTTCATACCCTGGGTTAACTAGAAAGGATGCATCGGATGGAGGGGTTAGATATAGACTTCCCGATCCCAGCCATCGGTTTCTCTTGTTCAGTCAAATATTCATTTTTTAACCGTTTATTTGAAAAAACACCAATTTATAAGGATGGAATCATCTCTCCGAATGGTTTAACATCCATCAACATGGCCATTTAGATGGACTGAGTAGATTGACAGAACTCTCCCAACTACCTTCATTTCAGGTAACCAAACATACCAAACCCAAAACATCAAAACATGAACACAGTTATAATAAAAATAACGAAAAATCCAAATAAACCAAACCTAAAACCTCAAAACATGAAAACAGTCATAAGAAACATAATGAAAAATCTGAATAAACCAATCAAACCTGTGGTTGAAAGAGTCGCAGCAGCAAGCAAAGACGCGAGCAAGAGAAGGTGGGTATGCTCAAACCAAACGCCAGTTGATGAAATGCAAACGGCTCGAGTGTGGAAAAAAAGATAGATGCCTTGTAATCTCTTTCTTGTTAGTTCACCACTGCTATTAAGTCGTGATGTCTTATTTCTACTTTACCAACATTTTGCCAATTTTATCCCTCAATCAGTCATAGAGAGGGGTATAAACTAGTGATTTTAAAACGAAAATGAGACCTGATTGCCCTTTCAACTGAGGGTATATTTGTTATTTTAATTATTTAGCCCATTCTTCTCCTCTTGGCTCCTCTTGGCATCTAGTGCTCATGGACAATGTAATATTAGGGAGCCCAATTTCATGGACCCATCATTCCAATGGGCCTAAATCATTGTCAGCCAAATCCATGCTCACCTTATTCACTATAGAGGTTTGTTGATATGTGTGGAAATTTCAAGAATAGAGAAGAAGAGTGTAAAAGATTAGTAGAGAATTCTATAATGAGTATAGGATGGTGTAGTAAACCTAAAAATCCTAGTGAAATCTTTTGTAAAGAAGTGTGATACATTTGGTAACGTTGTACAGAGATTTTAGCTTTGGATAGTGTCATACGACATAATTCTAATTATACATGTAGAAGTTACGGAGTATACTTATGTTGATACAAGGAAGTGAAAGCCTTATTTGTAATTAAGCAAATACTAGTTTAGGTTTGGAGATTTAGTAAAATATAAGACATTTTCTCTTTAGTATTAGTGAGTTATGGTACTTTGTGCATGAGGTATGTATGTTTTGTTTTTAATCAAACCTGAAGGATGCACTTGGGAAAGAGCTGTTTCATGATAAAATTAGGAGACGAGTGTTTCATGGTTTCCACGGTTTTTACTTGGGAAATCCCGAGCCATAAGCTTGTGTAATAAATGTTTTATCAAGTCCACCATGATAATTTTATGACATCCACACTATTTTTCTATTGTACAAATCTTTATTCCACATTGACATGGCCTAATGAAAGATTGTTATTTTCACATCAGATATGAGCCCCTTAATGAAGAGGGGAAAATTTTCCTCGGGTTATCTTTCTTTTCTAATGTAGAGCTGCATCTAATAGAAGCACATAGTACTTTTTTATTTTACCAAGTTAGGGCTATAGGCAATTTTTCATTGGGCCACATCAAGACTTCATGGATGCTAATACATATAAGTCATGTGTGTACTGTTGAGGGCCTTAAGCTTGCACAAAACCTTAGGATCTAGCCTCCCGAAACAAACCAGAATTATGGAATAATAATGCAATGAACTAAATCAAAACATAAATCACACCACACCAGAGATTTTTACGTGGAAAACCCTCAAAGAGGTAAAAACCACGGGACCTCGTCCAGATCAACAATCCACTATAAAGCAGAACGTTACAACCGATCACAAGCACACACCGCTTGGATCAAACGTTCTTCACTCACGCAGGAGTGGATAAACAATAAGAGAAACAAAGAAGACGGAGAGATCTCACCGATTACGAGGACGTAGAAGCACTGAGATATGGTAGATCACCTCTACGAGCATAGCCTCGCTTCCACGAGCTTCCTCTCTCTCTCTCTCTCTCTCTCTCTCTCTCACACACACACACACACACACACACACACCTTTGATAACTCTAAGCCTTTTAGCAAACCCTTACAAAGCTTTAAGAAACCATAGAATACTCTGGAATACACCTCAATCTCGTATACACCCTTTTATATAAGAATAGAAAGAGGTAGAATCCAAATAGGAAACAAAATCCGCAAAATCTGTGTTTCCACAATCGTATCTGCGAAACTCTTCGATGATATCAAAGGTCTCTCGATGAAAGCTTCGATATCATCGACGGTCCATCGATGATATCGAAACAGGACCAAAACTGTCCAGCGACCAGGGGTGAAAATTTCAACAATTATCGATGTCATCGAAAGTCTCTCGATGACAACTTCGATATCATCGACGGTCTGTCGATGATATCAACAGGACCAAAAAACTGTCTGACGACCAGCAGTGAAAAATTCTGCAATTATCAATGATATCGAAACTGGTTCGATTTCATCGAACCAGCAATGAGGAGAAAATCCCCATCAAATCTCTCCCTTTTCGACTCAGGAGGAATCTACCTTCTTCAAGCCATTCCAGTTTTTACAAACCTCAAACTTGCCATTGAGCAAAGCCTTGGTCATCATGTCTGACCCATTATCGTCCGTGTGGACCTTCTCAAGCTGTAACACCTTCTGTTCCAAAATATTTTTAATCTAGTGATACCGAATCTCTATGTGTTTCGACTTGAAATGCTGACTTGGATTCTTGCTCAAGTGTATAGCACTTTGGCTATCGCAATAGACCACGTGCTACTCCTGCTTCAGGCTAAGTTCCTGTAGGAACCTCTTTATCCAAAGCATCTCTTTACATACCTCTATGACTGCAATGTACTTGGCCTCTGTCGTCGACAATGCTACGACCTTCTGTAGCTTGCTCTGCCAAGAAACTGCTCCCCCTTCAAACGTGAACATGAACCCCGATGTAGACTTCCTGAAGTCTGTGTCACCTGTCATATCTGCATCTATGTAGCCCTCTAATACAGGTTTTTCGTCACCATAGCATAGGCTCAACTTGGATGAGCCTCTTAAATACCGCAGTATCCATTTCACCGCTGTCCAATGTTCTTTGCCATGATTGGTAAGATACCGGCTGACAACACCAACCGTATATGCTATATCTGGGCGTGTACATACCATAGTTGCGAAAAACTATACTCACCAGGGTTGTGTGAGGTCAAACTCAACCTAGATATTGCCCCCTCACTCAGGCGGGTAAGGTCACACTCCCTTCCAACCGATCACGACACAGTGGGAGACGCGGCCTACTGGTATACGGCCCTCATGCGCTCATATATATCCACTCGGTCTCGACGTTGGGGCGTCTCCTGGCCACGGAAGTTTAAGAATTTTCACCCAGGGACATCTATGGCGCCTGTATGCTAGAACCAAACATTCCAGTATCCCCTCTGGCCATCAACGATATGCCTATAGAGGCTACGGCCCTGATGTCGCTAGGGCGTATAGTAATCACAGCACACAATGAAAGATGCATGAGTCATACAATCCAGTCATGCATCAATCCTGCACATACCGTGCACTCATGTGAGATAACCTCCGCTTATCAGGGAGTCTCATAACAACACGCTCAATGACATATGCAATGATTAACTACATCTCATAACAAACATGCAGATGATGCGTATGGGCATGTATCATGATGCTATGCTGTCACATACTCATAATCAGTATCAATAACTGACATCGACAATCGACCTCGACAATGTGAACATTTAACCAACATTGCCCCCAAGGAATGACCCTCATGGATCCTAACATATAGTGAACCCATGACCTCACACAAGAGCCAATTATACAACACCATGGGCCTCTCTTAAGAGCTTACTACACATCACATGGGCCTAATATACATCATGTTGGGCCTTATATACGAGCTGAATACACATCGCAATGAGCCTCAAATATGGGCCGTATATATATCACACAGGCCGAATACACACCACGATGGGCCTCAACTATGGGTTGCATATACATCATATAGGTCTTGACAATCGACCTTGACAATTTGGAAATCGGCCTCGACAAATCGGAATCAGCAATCGGCCATGATCGGTAATCGGTCACGATAATCGGCCTCGATCGGTAATCGGTCACGTCAATCAGAATCGATCGATAATCAAAATCGGCAAATTGGTCATGACAATTGGAGTCGGAATCGTCAATCAAAATCGGTCTCGATCGTAGTCATATCAAATCTGATAGTGTAAAACCATCCGTCTATGGCGAATGAAGCCCACTAATTAGGGTTAACCCACTAAGAGAATTATGAGAATGAGCCTAACAAGACCTAAGGGAAGGTCACAATGTGGACATTAAACTATTATTGCTCATCAATGTGGTCATTTAACCAACATTATTCCCAAGGAGTAGCCCACATAAAGCCAAATGTACAGCGGGCCCACGATCTCACACAAGGGACATATATATCACAACGAGTCATGCCCATAGGCCTTGAATACATCACAATGGGCCTTGCCCATGGGCCTGATACATGTCACAATGGGCCTTAAATACAAGGCGGGTGGGCCTTATCACATGGGCTTCAAATATACATCAAGTGGACTGCATTAATGGGTCTCATATACACGACAGGGGGGCCCTGCACATGAGCCTCAAATACACAGCATGCGGGCCCTACACATGGGTGTCATATACATCAAATCGGCCACGTATCTGGGCCTCGAATACATCAAGTGGACTGCATTAATGGGTCTCATATACAGGACAGGTGGGCCCTGCACATGGGCCTAATATACGTAACAGGTGGGCTCTGCACATGGGCCTAATATACGTAACAGGTGGGCTCTGCACATGTGCCTCATCACATCAGGTTAGGTCGTGTTAATGGACCGCACCAACGGGCCTCATGTACAACAAGTGGGCCGCATCATTCGGCCGTACTAATGAGCCCCATAAATATATCAAGGTAGGCCACACAGATGGGTCACAAGTATATCAACGTGGGCACCTCGAATGCACCACAAAATACATCAAAGTGGGCTTGACGGATGGGCCACAAAGTACATTAAGATGGGCCTGACAAATGGGCCACAAAATACATCAAAATGGGCCTGACAAATGGGTCACAAAATACATGAAAATGGGCCTGACAAATGGGCCACAAAATACATCAAGGTGGGCCCGATAAATGGGCCATAAAATACATCAAGGTGGGCCCGACAAATGGGCCACAAAATACATCAAAGTGGCCTCATGATCTGGACGGTCTGGATATAACATGTGCCTCAAGGGAGGCCACATGTCCAAGGAGTGGACGATGGAGATATACAATACATGTATCAATGGTAGGCCCCACAGGGCACCATTCCGCGATGGAAGGTGTAAATATAGAATACATATATCAAGGTGGGCCGCATTTCATAAGATGGATGGCGTGGATAACAAATACATTACTACTGGCCCACATGGATGGACGGTGTATACAACACATATCATCCAGGTAGGCCTCACAGATGGATAGCACAGATAAAACACTTACATTATGGTGCATTCAGCACCGTCCAAACAGCTGGGCGGTGTGGATGCAAAACACATATCAGTAGGCCCACCATTCCAGGGCACCTGGACAGTAGGGATAAAACACATGTATCTAAGGTGGGTCCCGCACTGCACCGTTCAGGACAGATGGTGTGGATTTAGTCCATACACCACAGTGCCATCGCACCGTTCAAACCATAGGGGTGGTGAGGATAGAGAATACATGCAGCAAAGTGGGTTCCATCCCCACACGTGTCACGCGTGTGGGGTGCGCCACACCTCAAAATGGTTAGACAGTGTGTATACATCAAGTGCGTCCCACCATCGGACGGTTGGTATAGAACCCATACATCATAGCTGACGTCATTACAGCAATCATATAGCTGTGTAGATGTACACCAGTCCATCCCCTTCCCACATAGGTGGGTCCATGTAGGCCCACCAAATAGTATTATATAGTATAATACATATATATTTTATTTATTTGAAGGGCACTAACGGGGCCTGGATGTAAGACACATCCCTCATGGGTCCACATGGACTGTCAGGATTTCACATAAAACATGGTGGTCATGACGTCACTCCAGCAGCTGGAAGGTTGGTGGATGGACGGTATGCATTAAACACATAAATCACGTGGGTTTCCACCGTCCAGACCACCGGACGGTGTGAATGAAATGCATAGATTATTATGGGGTCCACTGCACGGACGGTCTAGATAAACCACAAACATCAAAGTGGCCCCACATCAACGGTGAAGGTACAGCGTACAGAAGCTATTTGGCTGTGCAAGTACGTCAGCCAATCCACTTCAAAAAGGATGGATCCCACGTGGGGCCCACCATGATGTTTATTCTCCATCCGATCCGTCCATGAGGTCACAGGGACCTGAATCAAGGGGAAAAACAAATTTCATATAGATCCAAAACTTCTGTGAAACCCAAAATGGTTTCAATGGCAGACGTTCAATCACATTGTTTCCTGCCGTGTGGGCCACCCGAGCTCCACGGACGGCTGATTTTTGGGAGGGAGCTCATTGCATAGGGGCCTTATCACATGCACGGTGTTGATGGTCTCACACATCACGGTGGGGCCCACAGCTGGGACCCGTGGTCCCTGCCCGTCCGTCCACGGCGCACAGCGTAGCAGCGCTGCTGCACTTCTGCTGGACGTCAGCGGCAGGGCTGCTGCATGTATTTTTATTTTTATTTTTTTGAAAATTTATTTTCTCAAGGTTTTTCACAGGTGGGGCCCGTATCAGGTGAATCCATTCCATTTATTGCATTCTATTGCTCATGACAGTCCAAATGAGCCCAATATTCGATATGTTTTGGTGCATAGAAACATCAGAGTGGGTCCTAACAGCTTTTAACGGTCAATATCACTGCTTTCCATGGTATGACTCGCTTGATTATCGGATCAATATCAATTTTCGGCTCAAAACCTAAAATGGGCTGGAGAAAGGGATGGACAGTATGGATTTAATTTATACATCAAGGTGGGGCCTATATAAGTGACCCACCCCAAGTTTCAAATCGAACTAATATTTTTATTTTTATTTTCATTCATTTTTTTTTCTCCTGACAGTACACGCCACTTTCAGCTCATGCTTCCTGTTAAGCCGCGTCCGGTCCCCATGCAACACATTTTAAGGTGGGCCCCACCTACCAAATGGCTAGGAAAAAAATGCATGCATCATGGTGGAGTCCATTTGGGTGGGACACATGGCCACATCATCACATAAAATTGAAAAAGAGAGGGAGAGAAAGAGAGAAGCACCCACCTTTGATCGCCTATTCTTTCGTCCGCCTATGCACTCTAGAGCTCCGAGAGGACATTTTCAATGGTTGAAATGATGATCTAAGGGTTGGATTTGGTGGTAGGAAGGTGGGCCACACCTAGCTTCTCCATGGAAGCCATGGACGGTTTCTTGCTTGGAGGATGAAAGCGAGAAAATGAAAGAGAGGGAATGAAAGAGAGAGATGAGGTCAGGAGAGAGGGATGGGTTGTTATAAGGAGGGTTGACTTTGGGAATGGGAGAGAGAGGGGGGTCATGCCTTGTTAGTAAGAGAGGTATGGATGTTGTACTTATTGTACTTAACTTGATTGATGTAATTGATTTAATAGATTCTCTTGAGATTTGTAACGCGCTGTGTTTTTCCTCGCACTAAATGCGGGCCCACATCTCCTGGCTCAGGTGTTTCCTCAACGCGTGAGACGCGGCGTCGGAACCGCGACGACGGTGCGGTCGCAATGATACAAGTTTCAAATCGAGCCGACTCTGATATGCAGGACTCGGCTTAGGATCGTGCTCAAACATTAGATACAGGTCGAGGGTCGCCGGAATTCGATGGAGATGACCGCGGAAGCATACAGAATAGTACGGGCTAGGATACGGGTCTTACAGTCTATCCCTAGATGACCTCCTCACCTGTGGCTCAACAGGTGGATCAAGTGGGAGCTACTCTCCTGGTCCATCTTCTGAAGAAACTCCCTCGTCCTCTGTACCTTGTTGTACTCCCCCGTCATTAGGCACCACGGGAGGAATAATCAGATCCATGTCCTCTAGCTCACCTGAACTAGGCTGGTTCTTCTCTGGCTTACCAATGTCTTTTATACATTGATCTTCAAAGAAAACCACATCTCTGCTCCTGACGAGCTTCCTCTCTATAACACCCGTAATTTCAGTACTCGAGTATTACTGTATAACCTAACTTAGTATGAGCGCTAACCTAGTTTTTAAATAATCGCCCAAAATCTATCCATCTTAACCGTTAACCTTAACTATGACAACAGGACCTTTAAGAGTTTAGTTCAACATGCCCTGGATCCCAATGACCTTTCAGCCATCTGATTTTGGACTATGGATATACACACCTACCTAGTACAATTAAATCACATAGAGTAATTTGGGGATCAAAGTCACAAGGCCCACCATTCATCAGGTTACCACATCCCATCGGATTATCCCTCCTTGGGGAAACACGGGCCGAATCACGACTACCAGATCACACCTAAATGCTTCTCAGGATGCTTAGGGCTGTTAATAACTAGGGATGAGTCAACCGTTGGATTTTTGGAATCATTAGTACGTTGAGAGTTGATAAGTGGATACTTGGCGCAACTCGATTGTTAAAATTAGTTAAAGAATGAGGTACATAACTCGTAGTGGTCTACTCACCTAGAGGAATATTTCTGACTAGAGGTAGGCCCCACATTCATATTTTAAAATAATAATAATAATAGCAATAATGATAATAAATAAATAAACAAGAAGAATAAATAGCTAACAATGTGTAGATAATAATAATAGTAATAATAATTAAACATTTAATGTTATAAAATCATTAGATACGTAGTCCAAATAACCTTTAGAGCAGGACCCACAACATGATTAACAGTGCACACATATGAAAATAAAAATAAAAATAATGGAAAGCCTTAAAACTTATTCTAATAATAATAACAATTAATACCCTAACATCAAAATATAGGTGGACCCAGTCGCCTAATAAATTCCTGGGACCATTCTATCCGTTGAAGTTCAGTTTCGAGCCAATCCGACCATTAGATTATGTAAGTTCACAATACAATTCTTGAGATTCCAGAAAAGGCCATCTTGGAAGAAGCAATACACCATTTCCATTTCTTGCAATTCTCCCTCCATATGCCCCACAAAGTTGCCAACAAAGCAATACACCATTTCCATTTCTATATCAGTTCATGTTTAGTAGTTACACATAATACAAGGATTTGGGTTTTATAACCTGGTTGACCATTAGAATAGTAGTTCTCCTTTTTTCCTAGTTCATGTTTAGTAGGTACCACATATAATACAAGGCTGGGCATATCTGGATTCTTTCACTGGAAAAGCATGCAAGTGAACAAAATACTAGCAACAATTAAGTGTTTCAAAGTGATGGAAATGATCTTTCAAAAGTTGGGCCATAAGAACTAGTTACCATATGTTCACCCTTTTCCCCAAACAAATGAATTCAAAAGTTAACAATACATTTTAGCACGCTGAAGACAACATAGATTCCATATAAATAATTCCAATTAACATTCAAATGGTTTCAATCACCTTTCCTGTAAACATTCATTAGACACCTTTGAGATGTTATGTTTTGCTTCAGCACGTCTCCACAAAAGTGGCTCCAAAAATATCTGCAACTGCATGCATTAATGACAAGATGCATGTTACACAGGGAATATATTAAGAAACTCTAGCACTACCAAAATCTTATTGAAACTTTGAGGGCATATTTGGATGCACCATCGAATTGCATTTTAATCAGGTGAAGCAGAAAACATTCAATATGATTAGAGTTGTAGGCATGCATATTGAGGGAATGGACTCCAAATACGCTCAAGTTGGATTCCAATGGCACGAAACTACATTTTAAGGACTACTTTCTCATTATGAATACTAGCAAACATCAATGATTTTTGTTCTTTTCTTTTGATTAGATTGGATGTTTGCAGTTCAAAATTGTGTAGAGACTCTTGCTGGGCCAAGGCGCACCCAAGCCTAGTTGACAATACAAATTCCAGGCCAAAGCCTATGACAGGCCTAAATAGAAAAGCTCAAGCCCAACCCATGCTGATATGAACAAGTCCACTCCAAAAACATATCCAGTTAGTTCTTGCTTGAGAAATGATGTGGGTCTATGGCTTGGTGATCCAAACCATTGACCTAATAGGACATGGTATGGATAAGGAATCATTGGAAAATCTTCTAGATTAAAGACCATAACCTTCCCATCAATGGAGTTCTACAAATAGACTTTTTTAAGATACTCCAACAATTAATCTTCTAGATTGAAGACCATAACCTTCCCATCAATGAATCAGTCCGTCTAATAGTGAAAAGAATTGGTTAAGACCCACCGATGGACACTTCGATATTGTACTTTTTGCCACACTTATGGAATATGTGGTAGCATGTAGATGGTATGCTTAGAAATCACAAAACTGAAACAAATTATCTGTTTTTTTGGATTCTTTTCCACTATTTCCTCATCCACATTTTCCTTAGATGTTGTGTTTTCCTTTCCAAATATACTTCTTGGATTTATCCAATAATTGAATTAGTTCCCCATCTGCACCCATTTCTTATGGTTATACAGAGATTGTAAATCTGCTTTGGAAATGATCAAATATACAAACATTTGGGTCCCCAAGATATCAAACAAGCTCTCTTCGTTGGCCCTCATTCAAGCTTTTTACGGGTCTTGATACACCTTCGTAAAGGACAAAGTAAAGGACAAACAAATAAAGACTTCTGTGGACACAATCATATAAAAAGGACAAACAAATAAAGACCACATTCATGTGGACCACAATCATATAAAAAGGACAAACAAATAAAGACCATCGAAAGTAAAACTAAAAATTTTCTCCATAGGTTGGAGGTTTCCTAGCCCCACACTTACCTTGCAAGTAGAACATGAGTTGTACACGAGTCAAGTTAGCTCGGTCACTCACTCGACTCGCCTCGCTTGAAACTAAATTCCAACAAAGTTGAGTTGGTTTTGGAGCACTTTGCTAGTCGTCATGAGCTCCTCTATTCTCCTCTGTCTTGGACCTATAGATGAGGCATGCAAAGCGATCTTTGCTCTTTTGGTCGTTTAATCAAGCCGAGGAGAAATTGTCTGATTGAGAGGGCATCGAATGGTTAGCTCTTTTCTAGTTTGTCATCCTATTTGTTTTTGTTTGTTTTTCTTTTCTTTTTTTTCCTTTTGTTTTTTGTTTTTTTTTTTTTTTAACGAGGTGAGGCATTGCACGCATGGCGAGTATGATGCCTTGTCCCTAATCTTTGGTTCACCTGGAGTTTTGGATGCTTGTGATATTCCTACATTTTTTTTTTTTTATTTTTATTAACTTTTTTAATGCATTAATTGCATAGTTTGAGGTCTTGTTGTTTTTAATGATAGTTCTCAGCATTCAGCGAGAAATACATACCCACAATAGTCACACATACGGTGACTATTATGAGAATCAGGAAAACTAGTAACACAAAACCATAGACATATATAGTACACCTGTAAAGAAATAGTTGTGAAGAGAAGCATACTCAAGTAAAGTCATTTTACATGCAACAAACAATCAGAAGGTAGCTTGAGGGCAATCAGAAGGGTAACATACCGAGTTTTACAAGATCTTGTTTATAATAAAGTCAAAAACATGAAATTGCAGGTAAGGGTAACATACCAACAAATGATCCATGATCTGAGATTTTACACTCCCATCGCCAAATTCGAAATCCCTTATCAATAGATCGTAAGAGCATCTCTTCTTTTCTCGCTATATAGGATTTTCCCATTAATTCCATTCAACGCTTCGCAATCAAACATTCATCCCACGCTATCCAGCTTTAAAAGTCCTCAAAACCCTCGGTATTCCAAACCACAAGGGAACCCCTTTTTTTTTTCTTCTTTGCGTCATCTCATTTCGGCCTCCGTCTCAAATGCAACGCACGTGCCGTCCCTAGAAACCATCATGTAGGAGGCGGCATGCCAGGAAATCCCATCCCAGTTCGGGCATCTCGAACCATGAACTGACACCAAAACGATCCACATGAAAACACAATGACCGATCCATACCTTCGCTTGGAGAAGCCCATAAAACTGTCTGCTCTTTTGGCGGCCGATCCAACGGCTCGATTGCACTCTTGATCGAGCAATCCAGAGGCTTCTTCGATCGGAGATCAACATTGGGAGAATTCATGACTGAAACTAGCGCGACGGTAAATCGACGGCCACGATTCCGTCTTAAAACCTCTCAGTGAAAACCTCGATCCGCCGGATCCATGATTCCCGTCGAATGACGATGTAGGGAAGGATTCTAATGCATCGGTAGGGTCAGACGCGTCTGACGGAGATGAAAACGAGGGTTTTGGACCGCTCTGCAGATGGGACATACGAACGTAAGAGATTGCATGGATTTCAACACAGATTTTAGAGAATTGAGATCTGAAACATACTTTAAAGAGGGATTTTGCGGAGATGGGATCTGAGATGAAAGCGTATCAATCAGATCGGCTTCGGATGCAGCTAAGAAAGCTGGATTTAGGGATTTTGCGATGATCTTCGAAAGGGAAAGGGAAATGAGAGAGAGAGAGAGAGAGAGAGAGAGAGAGAGAGATTTCAAACGCACCTTGTGGGATTTCTCCTTCGATCGACGGATGGCAGCTTTCTGAGGGGTTTGGACAGTTGAAGACTTCATCTTTTAGGCTCAAAAGTTTGAGATAGTGAGAAAATCTCTCTCGCTCGCTCTCAGCGAGTGAGAAAAGGAGTTGGGGAAAAAGCGATGCGCCTAGTGAATATAGACTTTTAGCCTCGGTTCCTATCCAACTGAGATTAAAAGGTCCAATTTAATATATTTTTTTTCAGAATTTTTAATTATTTTAAAATTTTCAATTAAAAAAAAATTTCAATTTTTTTAAAGGTTCTCGAATTCAAAATTCTTATTTTTTTTTTCAAAAATTTCAAAATTTTTCAAAATTCTTAATTTTTTTTAAATTCTCAATTTTAAAAAAAAAAAATCATACTTTTTCATAATTATCATTTTTTTATTCTTATTTTTTTAAAAAAAAAATTCTTAATTTTTTAAAAGTTCTCAAAATTTTAAAAAATTCTTAATTCTTAAAAAATTCAAAATTCAAATCTTTTTCAGAACTCTCAATTTTTTCCCAATTGTCTCCATTTTTTTCCAAAATTCTTAATTTTTTCACAATTGTCAAAAATTTTAAAAATTATTAATTCTTTCAATATTCTCAATTTTTTTTTAATATTCTTAAATGTAGACTTTTGGCCTCAGTTCTTATACAACGGAGGCTAAAAAGTAGACTTTTAGCCTCGGTTCTCATGTAACTGAGGCTAAAAAGTAGACTTTTAGTCTCAGTTTTTAATAACTGAGGCAAAATGACAGACTTTTGGCCTCAGTTTTTAATAACTAAGGTAAAATGGCAAACTTTTGGCCTCAGTTGCTCACCAACCGAGGTAAAAGGGCAGACTTTTGGCCTCAGTTCTCAACAACCAAGGTAAAAGGGCAAACTTTTAGCCTCAGTTGTTCACCAACTGAGGCAAAAGGGTAGACTTTTGGCCTCAGTTCTCAACAACTGAGGCAAAAGGGTGGACTTTTGGCCTCAGTTGCTCACCAACCGAGGCAAAAAATGCAGACTTTTGGCCTCAGTTCTCAACAACCAAGGCAAAAGGGCAGACTTTTAGCCTCAGTTTCTCAACAACCGAGGCAAAAATGCAGACTTTTAGCCTCAGTTGCTCACCAACCGAGGCAAAAGGGTAGACTTTTAGCCTCAGTTTCTCACCAACCGAGGTAAAAAAGGCAGACTTTTGGCCTCAATTTCTCATCAACCGAGGTAAAAGGGAAGACTTTTAGCCTCAGTTATCAACAACCGAGGCA
This sequence comes from Magnolia changhungtana, assembly GCA_030180095.1. Lineage (NCBI taxonomy): Eukaryota > Viridiplantae > Streptophyta > Magnoliopsida > Magnoliales > Magnoliaceae > Magnolia > Magnolia changhungtana. The sequence continues at coordinate 4,755 of JASAUF010000448.1, read as the reverse complement.
AAATGGCAGACTTTTAACCTCAGTTGCTCACCAACTGAGGCAAAAGGGCAGACTTTTGGCCTTAGTTGCTCACCAACCGAGGCAAAAGGGCAGACTTTTGGCCTCAGTTTTTCACCAATCGAGGCAATAGGGCAGAGTTTTGGCCTCAGTTTCTCATCAACCGAGGCAAAAAGTGAACTTTTAACCTCAGTTCCTTTACAACCGAGGCTAAAAACCATATTTAGCCTCCTTTTTTTGAACCGAGGCTAAAGGCCTACTTTCTTGTAGTGTTAGCAAAAAACCACCCTTAGGACTACAGATCAAGTGGGTGGGCCCCACCTGGACCTTGGATCTGCCCCATATTTGGTCTAGGGCCCTAACTAGACCCGTAGAACCTAATGAACGGTGTGGATTTCATCAAATCTACTTGTGGACCCCACGTTTCCTTGCAAGTGTACACAGTGCAGGAGCACCCTCCGTGCACCAATCCAAAGAGAATCAGTCAGATGTGTTTGACCGAAAATACTAAAGAAGGAAATTTCCTTCTTCTCCTTTTCTGTTTCCGCCTGCAACGGTCTGAAACAGACCATTTCTGTTTGGTTAAGATGGGGCCCACATCCGCCACCCTATTACATGATCTGAACCGCCCATCATGTTGGGTGGGCCGTCCCAACATAAAATAAATGCCCTTGCACGTTGAAACCAATGAACACACACACAATTCTCGGTTGATTGGGCTGGCTTAAATGCGAATTTGTGTTTCCTACCCTCTCGAAACCAACCACCTGCGATCAATACAAGTCACCTAGAGTTGATCCGAACCGTCCATCTTGTTGATCTAATGGGGCCAAACGAAACATGGTGGGTCCCACATATATATGCACTCATCCGTGCACACAAACATAAGACAAGGAGGCTGTATACGGCTGGCATTTCCAAAAACGAAAATTCTATTCCGCTGTTGCCACGCAAACGATCCGCGTGAGCTCCCTTCTCTCGACCTTAGCCATCCATTAGGCAAAAATCTCAACCTTCCAGTGACCTCCACGTGGACTGGAAATTCCACTCACGGTATGGAGAAAACAGCGGCCGGTTTTCTCTCTTACAAACTGTATTCAGAGATTGCGAAAAAACCTTAGCATCCAGACCATTCAACATCAATCTAATAGCCCTAGGATGTTAGGGAAAACCATAAGAATGGGAGGAAACGGAGCAACCACGTCTCCTCTCCCTGCCTTGAGAAAAATCGTCATTCTCTTATCCTTTCGAAACCACCACCAAAACTCCAATGGAGCTTCGTTTTGCTTCTTCCTCAAGCTTAATGGCATCTTTTTGAGTCATCCCATGCTCTCGTTTCAAAGAAACGGACACAGATAACAAATCTGCCATTATCTTCCTCGTTGAAGAGGAGCCGCAGCACGTCAAGTTGAGGTGAGTCTGGACGTGTCGGACGAGCTCGTCCGAGTCCGGTTGGGTTGCTGCCTTCAAAAAGAGCTGAGAGAGAGAGAGGAGGAGGAGAGGAAGAAGAGTCAGAGGGAAGAGGGTGCAGCATGATGCACTGGCTTGAGGCGACCACGGCCTGACTCGCTGCCAAGATTGGGTGCGAGTCTGGTCCAGCCTTGGCTGGTTGCTGGGCGTTCCTAGTGATGGAAGAAAAAAAAAAAAAAAAAAAAGAAGGAAAGGAGTAGAGAGAAGGAGGAAGAGAGAATGAGTGCGAGGGAGTGGGGCTGCCTTGCTGCATTGCTGCCTGTGCTCCTTGTACAACACCGAGTTAACCTGACTCGCTGCCGAGTTCGGTTCAGGCCAGGACGAGTCGGATCGTCCAGTGATGCTGCTGGCCTTGACAAATGAAAGAAAGAAGAGTGAGAATGAGAGAAAGAGAAGGAAGTGGGTTGAGTTTGGGAGCTCGACCCAGCCATCCGAGTCGTCAACCACTGACTCGCTGGTGCGAGTTGCTAGCTGGGTTTAGTTCGTTTCAGGTTTGGGGGAAATCTAGGGAAAGGAAGAGAGATAGGAGAAAAAGAGTTAGGGAGAAGAAGAAGGAAATGAGAAAAAAAAAAAAAAAAAAGGAGAAGGAGAGAGTGGGGAGAGTTTTGACTCGAGGTTATGGGCTGACTCGCCGAGTCAGCTGGGTCTAATCTAGGTCCAGCTCGGCTTGGGTCCAGTCCAGGTATGGCTGGACATTCTAGGAGAGAGAAAGAGAATAGGGGAGAGGGAACAAGATGGGTGCTGTGTTGGGTGAAGTCGACTTAACTCGAACCGAGTCATCTAGGTGAGAATTTCCATTCCTTTTTATATTTGTTATCAATTATTTTGTTATTAATAATATCACTATTATTTCCCACCTGTTGTAACAACTAATGTTATTTTAATGATATTGACTAGGAATAATAATTAGTACTATAATATACAAATTAGTGTCATGGATAATATTATCATCAATCATAATTCTACTATTAAATCCCGTCATAATAATTTTTATTACCATGTTAGTTAATGTAAATCATAACACTAATGCTAATAATTATTTTGTAATTATTAAGTATACATTGTAATTAATGGTACACCAAACTAGAAGGATCTCGATTTATAATCTCTCTCGATTTATAATCTCCACCCTTAATACTATTATCGTGGAAATTTTTATGATTAGCCACTAATAGATTACTTATACTAGTATTAGTTGTATCATTAACATTAGACTGCAACTAACCATATTATTACATCAAGTAAGCTACACATGTATTATAGTTCAACTCCTAGGACTAAACCTTAAGATGAAGCCCTAATTCTATACCAAAACCCTAAGGCCTTGTTTGGACGGGCATGCAACGCTGGAGTAGCCCATATTAGGCTGGATAGGGTGCTCCAATCCTACATCGTCAGGCCAGCCGCCTGTTTGGACGGGTGATGGATTCGAGTAGGAGAAAAAATCTCCTGGATACAGATGTAGTTAATCGCTGGATTCGAAGGGTCATCGCACTGTACGGGGCAATCCCGTTGGATTCCTGTCTCTGGAAGGGCTTCTCATTCTCTCCCTGCCTTTCTCCTTCCCGATGTCATTCGTACGGCTGAAATCTCAGCGGGACGGTTTTTCAGGGGCCGGGATTTGGGGGGAGGATCAAGGAGAGATGGTGGCGGGAGATGATGAGGTATGGCGCGAAAGGGGGGGTTATAAGAAGCCATGGCAGGTCACGATGGCCGTCACCACTCGAGCCGGCGCTGCCATCGCGAACTGACAGTCTTCTCCAGTGGAGGTAGGTCTTCTTCCTCGCCCAAGTGCTTTGATTAAACCCTAATTTCAATTGCATGCACGATCTGGGCCTCATCTGTGTTACGGCTGAGATGAGGGATGAGTTTAGGGTTGCATGCTTGTCTTGTATGTGGCTTCATCACAGGCGATACAGACCCTCCGATTTGGGGTCGGCTTGTGTCGTCCGCTGCGAGTTTCTATTTCAGTTACGAATTTATGCGACCGACCTGTGTATATCTACTTCATACGGGGGTGGATTTTCATAGATGAATTTATGCGACGGGCCTATGTTGGTAGATCAGTTGTTGGATTTCTCTGTTGATTCTATATATGAGATGGATTTTCTGTTACAGAATTTTACACTTGGCGCGGTTGGTTACCTGTTATAAATAATCATGTTCTGTAGATGAATTTTTACCATATATCTTCTATTTATGCCATGGCCTGTTGATATCTACTTTGTAGGTCAGTTATGAATTTTTGGCTTCCTTTCTCAGCCATACAAAAGTCAGGAAATCTTAACCTGTAGAAATTTCTGGGCTCACCTTCAGTGTTACAATGGAAATATTCTGTGAACCCTCTTCCAGTGGTGTCGTTTGGGTTGCATACAGTGTATATTTTGTAGACTATTTGACGAGTCAAATGTGACTGAATTTGAAATGTCCTCATTGATGTTATTTTCATATCTGGATAGCTAACTCCTTGCAAGATGCATATGTAGCTTGATACTTTTTAGTCATTTTCGATCTCTTCTCTTTGCCATGAAACATATATGTTAGAAGTCCTTATGTTGGTGTGTTACTGTTTCCTTCTCTTCCGTTTGATTGAGTCTATATGTATCTTCTTCTTCTAAGTAAGGAATTTGGCTTAATATATACCAGTTAGATTTCTGCTACATGTAACATGGAATTCCCAGTATTACATCAGATGGTTCGTTCTGCTCGTATATCCATTGCATGTAACAAGAGTTGTCTGGTATATGTCATCTGGATTTGCTGTTGCTGGATTTTTCTCTTGGACATCATAATCCTCTTCTGAATTATCAGGTTCTTCTTTCATTTGTACATGTATGATAGTCTCATCAGTGTTCTTGATGAGTCATATGGATTTTGAAGGCTTGTCCAAGGAATGGACTGTATGCCTTGATCCAGTGCATTGATTTTTTGTGTTTCATAGTACATGGTAGTAATGACAGATCTATCAATGTATACATGCATGTTGTTTAAATATGACACTATTTATCTAAAAATGCTCCTTTCTCCTTGGATTCCAGTGATGAAAGAACCTGTCTTTTTTCATACATGTGTATATGATACTTCGTGGTAAACGTATACATGTATACAGAATATCTGTTCTTTATATTTCTCTTCTGAAACCAGTGTTTTATTTAGTATTCTTCATGTAGCATTACTGAAATCCCTGGTGTTTACTGCTACATGTATTGTGAAATATACATTTTCTATTTCCTCCATCATTGACATTCCCTACCTCAATAACTATGTTGGTCCTCTCATCGTATCCAA